>OZ005741.1:158194353-158379353 GCA_963930735.1 Dioctria linearis
AAAAACTGCTTATCTGGTAAATCACCATATAACTCCGATCAACAGTAGAAGCCATTCATGTCGACATCAAGTGCAAGTCATGACAAAATTGTAAAAATAAACAGAATTACAGGTCATAAAACAATTACAACCGCACGTGGAGAATGAGCTTACCTAAATTGGCATGACCCGATAATATTTACGAATCAACAAAATAAACAAAGAAAAGAGCAAAGAAGGCAAAATCAGTAAAATAGAGACCATTTGACCTATAAAAATATTTACTACCATCAAACAAAAAATTTTCATGCAATAAAAACAGTACAAAAAATATTATGGCGCAATTTTCAATATTTTATATATATACATATTATTATAAATATTATACATTTATTCACCGATGATCTGTCTTTACAACCAATTTTTCTTCTCCAGAGATGACGCTAATCTTCATCGGTACTTTTTTGGCCATCCTCACGGCAATACCAAAAGTCACAGCAGAACCCTTCAATATCCAGACACTAAATAACACGGGCATAATGTTCGAGGAACTTGGACAAATTCTTTTGTTTCATGATACATGGAATTTGTTCACTCAAATAAACATCAGCGATCTAGAAGCGGAAACCACACTGACGGAACACACCGGTTTCCTTATAAATCGACTATGCGAGGTACATAATTCCACTACTAGCGCATGTACGGAACAAAACGCCTACATACATAGTCTGATTGGGTCCATAAAAAAGAGAACAAAAACCATCAGGGAGATGGTAACCATCCGCCATCGAAGATCCTTATTCGACAGAATAATAAGTGGACTACATTATCTTTTTGGAACTATGGATGCAACAAACGAGAAACAAATTTATAGTAAGATTGCAAATTTAGAAACGGATACACAGGCGCTCCTAGAATTAGAAAAAAGTCAAATAACCCTGTTCAAGTCTTCATTTGAAAAGTTAAGGAAACCCATTAATCAACTTGAAGCCAACCAGAAAGAGTTAACAAAGACCGTGAATGATCTGCTTGACATGGTCAATGGAGAAATAAGCACGCGACAACGTATTCAAGAGGATATATCTACAATTAGTCTACAGGTGTTAGACATAGAATTAAGACAGCAAAATTTTATTCAGATATTAACCGCTCTCAAAAATAATCAAGTTCATCCGCTATTAATATCGCCATCCACTTTGTTAGAGGCCTATTACAATGCCCATCCACAAGAATCTAGTAGAAATCAAGACCTAGCAATCTTAACACAAACTCTGGAGGTAAAATCTGGAATACTGAATGAGCTCTTGGTAATACGAATTACATTCCCGATTCTTAATATGCCACCTTTCAAACTAAAGCAGATCCATTTACTCCCTTTCCAAACTCCCAACAATCATTATCTAGTTCTGGACATAAGACACACTTATATTGCCAGTCACATACCAACACAAAAGCTCGTAATGTTCAAACAATCCGAGTTCCGAGTATACAAGAAATTATCGAATAATCTTAATGAAAGCACTTATATTGGACCACTACTAAACCCAATCCTTCAAGGGCATTACGTGAACGAGTGCCCGATAAACTTCCTATTTAATCCATACAATGAAACTGGTAACTGCGAATACCTAGCTCAAACTCAAGCTCCGCAATTATTAATAAAACTAACCAGGAAAAATTCCTGGCTCTTTTCGTTTCATACCACACAGAAAATTCAGATTACCTGCGGAAAAACTCTACATAGCTCCAACCTCTTCGGCAATGGAATACTAATCCTAAACGAACCTTGTAACTTCCAAATAGCTGATCAGATTATATATTTTGAAGATGAAGACCATCAAAATATTAAAATCACACAGCCAGAATATCCGCACCCTATAAATACTAACCTAACGGAGACCATTCAAAACTACATCAAAAATGTTAATAACACCGCTAAAAAACATATAATTATGATAAGAGCAGAAGAAAAACTCGTATTCCTTAGATCAACTGGAAGAGCAAATAAATATACTGGAAAAACAAATAAAAGAGCGAAACAAATCAGAACTGATTCAAATAAGCTCCCTATCTCTGAGTTCTACAGTGATTTTATTACTTTGCATAATCGGAATAATAAAACTATGTAAAACTATAGAAAACAAGAAAAAGAAAAAGATAGTAGAAGCTCCCAAAGTAGTAATCATCGGTAATCCAAAACCTCAATTAGATGCGGAAACACCTCCACAACCTAAAGTAAAAATTACGGAAGACATTAAACCCAAAGGCAAAGTAGATACCAAGTGTCGTTCGTATACTCAACCCCAGGAAAAGGAGTCGACTGGAAAAGTCAAACAAATCTCCCAAAACTTCCAATCGGAAATCTCCAAAGCTCACAAAGCCAGATTAAACCCACTAATTAATGAATCAGAAGAGGTGACAACAAACAAAGAACGCATTGCCCCTCAAATCGCTCGTTCTGAATTTAAAGGTTCAATTAAATCACAAAATATTTCGTCTCCACAGACAAATAGTAGACACAATTTACCAATACCTCCACCACCACCACTTCCACCATCCTTAACCAATTTTGAACTAGATTCAATTAAAAGACCCCGCAATTTACAAGTAGTTTAATTAATCATTGAATATAAATTTATAAAAATACCAGAAATTATAAGAAATACCTGCCTTGTTTGATATATAAATTCTTCAAAAAAAATTTTTTTTCAAATAGTTATACCTATACATATATTATAATTAAAAATAAAAACATACATACGAGTATGTATAATTGTAAAAATATATACATATATACACATAAATTAGAATTAAAAATAATATATATGTGTACAATAATAGAAACTAGAAATGTTAATTTGTAAAAGAGATCAACTTAAAAACCAACATACCTATAAATGTATACTAATATTAGAAAATTAATTAAGAAAAATACCCTATGTATAAACATTAAAAAAAAAAATAACAATTACAATGTGAAATTTTTAATATGTGCCAAACAAACTATCAAATATTATAACTTTATTGTACTAATATAAGAAATATTGTAATGTATTCCTAACCTTAATTTAATTTATTGTAGACATAGATGAACTTGTACTTATTAGTCTTAACGACCTAACCGCATGCTTGTCCCGGAGCTCGACATCATTTATACATATAAAATCAATAACGAAGTACTGCCAATAAGATAAAACCCTTTCATCATGTTTTAATGCGTTATTCCTCTTCAAAGAATAACACATGTTTTTTTACAAGGGGGAAATTTGTTACATACATAAAATCCCAAATATAATCTAAAAACATCAATTTTAATCCGGAAGCAACTCCTTGCATACATACCAACCTACATCAGTACATTGCAAGTAAACATTTCACATATTCCGATCAGGAAATAAAACAAAAAGTTTACGGCATGGTATACCTACATACCTACATCAGTTTCCACTGCATGTAAAAGCAAACGGTATACGTACATACATAATTAATCATCACTGATCTACCTCAATTATTTCAGTGAATGATGTCATAATACCACTGCGCGCAAGAATTCGCACGTTGAAATACGACGACCTAGCACCAGAGGTAGAACATATGTTTGTAAGTAACTAAATTGTTTTTGTAATAAGCCGCAAAGTACTGAGTGTAATTCGAGTAGGAAAGAAATTAAAATAAACAATGAGTTGAAAACCCGCAACATGGATTGGGTAAGGTATACAGATAAATTTATAAAAGCAACGAGTGCCGTGACTTGCATGCTTCCGTAGATAGTAAAATTAAGTAATAGTTGTTAATGAAATACTTCCGACTTACACTTTGTATGAATTATACGCTTAATAAACAAAGTGCTGGGTCAGAGGTATTTCATATAGTACTTTGTATAGTATTATTAGTCTTAGAGTAAGACAATTTTTATATAAATATACTGCAAGAATAAAGGCCAGTTCAGTTCAGTCTTAAACAAGCTGTACATTAATTAAATTGGTGCAAAGCCTCATTTGGCTTCGCCATTTATTAACGCCGTACATTAATTAAATTGGTGCAAGCCCTTATTTGGCTTCGCCATTTATTAATAACAAGTTGTACATTAAATAAATTGGTGCAAAGCTTCATTTGGCTTCGCCATTTATTTAACAACAAAACTTCGCCTATTATAGTGAAAATTACACACCGCGGCTCCGAAAGGTACTCGTAAGATCACTCGAATACACAACATATGTGTGACCCTTTCGCTGGCAGAAATTACACGTGATGTTACGGACCAGTGCATCTGTATCCGAGTCTCTGGCATCAGTGTTTGTAAATGGCCTTTGCCGTGACTGTGATGAACCTGGATTATTCACATTGCGTGAAAAATGATTTGGGTTTGGGGCTCGAGGTGATGCGAACATAGGTGTAGATGGCATTTGATAGTAAGGAGCTGTATAGTAAGCTCTCACTCGTAGATCTGGGTCTACTGGAGCCATTGGAGGAGCTTGTGCCAGAGGACTCTGGACGAATGTAGCACCTTGCTGTAGTTTCTCCATGTCCAGGGCTTTTTGAATTAATGCTTCTAAATCACCTTCTCCCTGTGTGAGTAAATATTGACACAAATGTGGATTAGTTACTCCACTTTTAAGAGCATTTTTGGCGAAGTCCATTAGCTGTATTTTCACAGCCGGCACTGCCTCAGCTCCATACTTTTGTGTCGCAGCCTCATTGCAGATCGTCAACAGCTGCTTCAACCTTGTAGCAAAAGCAGTGAGAGATTCCAATGGGTTCTGGCGTGTGGTGATCAATCTATTCACCAATTCCTGATAAGTCTCACGGGGAAGGTATGTTCTGTTCAAACGTTCCTCTACCACAGTGAATGAAGTAGGGACGTCTGAAGCGAATAGCTGATATGCATCACCTCTTAATCTTGTGGGGAGAACCTGTAGGAAAGCCACCTTTTCCTCATCGTCAAGGCACTGCATAGTTTGCTTGCAGCAGCCGATGAAGGTCTGTAGCTCACGTCCCATTTGTGGGGTATTTTCACCCGAAAATAAGGGGACGAGTTGAGCTGTGAACTTAGCTACCTTAGCGTAGTCCACCATTGTGTTTAGTCTATTGACTGGAAATTTAAATTTGGGTGGACTAACTGGGCTTGTTTCTGGGCTGATTTCCGTTAAGGATTCTTCGAGCCAATCTATTAGCAGGTCTTCGGGGGCTGTTTCAGTCACTTCACCGTCACTTAACCTAACACTCTTATTCTTTTCTAGATCTAAACTGAGTGAGCGTCAAGATTCGGAAAACTGTTCTAATTCCTATCGGAACTTTATTGTTTTTTCCTTTAAGGTATTTAACTTGGCGAGCCTGGCCTCACGCTCTGTTTTTAATTTGCCTCAATTGTCTCATCAGTAAATCATCTGTTATGTTTTGCATTCTATTTACCTGGAGATTTATTTGACGTTGTCTTTCCTGCAGAGATGTCAATGGTTTTTGGATTTGCTGTAGTGTAGTTTTGACTACACTGATCTGCTGTCTTTCCAGGTCGGCTAGTGCTTTTGTATTTGCTTCGAGCTCCTCGAGTCGACTGTATACCTCCTGTTCATTAGTGCTGTCCATGGTCCCGAATAGGTAGTGCATTGCATTCCCTATTCCATCAAAAATAGATCTTGTTGATCTTGATTTTGGGACCACTTCTCGAATGATACTTGTTCTTCTCTTGATATTTTCCAAGAGAGAATGAACATGTTTTTGTTGAACCAGGCATAGCTCATCCGTTTGAGAGCGATTTGTACATAGTCGGTGAACTAAGTGTTCCGCCTGGTCTGCCATGAGCGTCTGGTTGTCCAGTTCTATTAGATTGATCTCTGTTAAGATGTTCCATGTACTATGGTAGACTCGTAATTTTCCTAGATCCTCATACAGTATTCCTGTATTGTTCAGGGGCCCTATTGTATAGGGTTCCGTTTGGATTTGTTCCATTGCCAGATGGAAACAGCATATTAACACCAACATGTGCATCATGTTCTGTAGAAAATGAAGGATAGGCTTCATTAGTCAATTGGTCATACTACATAGCATATAATATTTAAATATAGTATTGCTTAATTGAATCGTCGATAGTTGTATAGTGGGGGCTTAGTTGCTAAAAGGAAGACGAGATAGAACAGGGTAGGAGGACTGTAAGTCAGTTCATGCTAAATCTCGTCAAAGTAGGAGCATTGTGTTCATTTAAAAATTGAATTGGGAGGTTTTTTAATTTACTACAATGAGTAAAAAGTAAATCATGAAGAGGAATACAGGACTCTCAAGGCAAGGTATGAGGGATGCAAGTCAAAGCAATCCAAACTCCATCATCTTCTCTATGAACTTTTAAAACGATGAGTATTGTACCTTTTCAAAAAATTTAATTAGGGAAGTTTCATTTACAACCACGAGTAAATCATGAAGAGGAATACGAAACTCTCAAGGCAAGGTATGAGGGATGCAAGTCAAGGCAAGCAAGAAAAATTTTATTGGTAGAATATTTGATGTATTCATAGCTACTAAAAAGTAATAGTGTATATATGGACACGTTTATCTAACGTATTTTTTATTGATTTAAATAAAATTTAGGTAAGGGTTGACTTCGTGAGTCATAGTAAATAATTCCGAGTGCGGAACGTTTAAGTAGGTAGTGGCTACTTTAGTTTAATTGGCGAAAATTTGTTTCAGTGTGGCTTATTTCCTAAAAGTGTATGTACCAGTATACTACTCATAATAGGGCTTCAAACGGTTGTTGTGTACGACAACCTGCCGCTTGCCTATTTTTATGGTAGTGTTTGTTGGACTGGGTACATTGATTACCAGATATGGGCCAACCCAGATTTGAGACAGTTTGTGTTTGCGGCTTTCACTTTTGAGGAGGACTTTGTCTCCTAGGTGGAAAGCGAGAGGCCTGACTGTTTTATCGTAATATGCCTTTGAGCGTTGTTTGCTGGCTAAGAGATTTTTACGAGCCGTGGCATACGATTTTTGGAGTCGGTATTTGAGCATATGGTAATAACTTTCGTGGTTATAAACGGGTTCAGGTTCCCGTTTTAAATTAGATGGGACATACGCTGTGAAGCCGTAAAGGCAGTCCATTGGGGTTAATTTAGTACCCTCGTGTACACTGTTATTGTACACGAATGCAGCGGCTCGTAGGAATTGATCCCATGTTTTAGGATTTTCATCTACGATTGTACGCAGATATTCGATTAATGGTCTATGGGCACGCTCTAGTGCTCCATTAGACTGTGGATGGTATGCTGAAGTCTGTAACTTCTTTACCTTTAGCAGTTTACAGACCTTCTTGAATAGCTCACTCAGGAAATTAGTTCCCTGATCGGTGACTATTCTCTTTGGAATGCGATAGCGCGTGACAATCTCATTGAAAAAGATTTGCGCCACCGTTACTGCTTCTCCATTAGGTATGGCATACCAATCGACAAATTTGGTAAGATTATCTTGAAAAGTTAAGATATATTTATTACCTGATATGGTCTCTGCTAGTGGACCTACTATATCGAGGTATACCTTGTCGAAAGGTTGTTCTGCGATGTCCGTTATTACCATGGGCATCTTGAATTGTGGAGATGCCTTCATTGTTTGGCACTTAGGGCATTTTTTTATGTACCTTTTTATATCGCTAAGCATGTGTCTCCACCAATACATGCGTCTAATTCTTTTATAAGTCCTAATGACACCCTGATGGCCACCGAAAGGAGAGTCGTGATAATCCTTTAGGATTGTTTGAACTTCCTTGGGGCTCGTGCTTATCTCAGGTGCCTTGACTGGACTTATTTCTTGTTCAAGCGTAGCAGGGGGTTGTATTTCCGCCTCTGGGGTTTCATATTCTTTATTCTCCGCTGCTGTGGGCTGTATTTCAACGCTGGAGCTAGTATTGGCCTCTTGGGCTCTCTGTCTTTGAGCTCTGGTCACGGCGAAGCAATGAGCGGGTTTCTTGGTTTTCTTTCTATTTGGGAGATTATTTTCCTCCATATCAGAGACCATAGTGTGGTGGACTTGTGCTTGTACCGTTAAGGTATTGCCTGTGTTGTCTTCGCTTAATACTTGTAGAATGCGGCTTAATGCATCCGCATTGGTATTATACTTCCCTGGTTTATATTAGATGCTGTAATCGAATTCTGATAATTTATGGTGGAATCTCACCAAACGGGAAGTCGGGTCTTTAACATTAAAGACTCCTTTGAGAGGCTTGTGGTCAGTGTAGACCGTGAATTTCCTGCCTTGAAGGTAGCATCGGAAATTCCTAGTGGCCCAGACTATAGCCAATAACTCCTTTTCAATAGTGGAGTAGTTTTTCTCGGCTTTGTTTAGCGTTCGGCTTGC
This sequence comes from Dioctria linearis, assembly GCA_963930735.1. NCBI lineage: Eukaryota > Metazoa > Arthropoda > Insecta > Diptera > Asilidae > Dioctria > Dioctria linearis. The sequence goes on from OZ005741.1 coordinate 158,202,673, forward strand.
AAAGGCGATAGGCTGATCTTTTCCCACTTCTCCTTGGGAAAGCACAGCGGCTAATGCTTCGTTGCTGGCGTCCGTTGGAAGATTGAATGGTTTAGAAAAATCTGGATAGATTAAGAGTGGTGGGGGAAATTAGAGCGTGTTTAATGCTTTGAAATGCTTCTTGGCATTTATCGGTCCAAGTGAATTTTACGTCCTTGCGGAGTAAATTCGTAATTGGACGAACGATTTTTGAGAAGTCCGGAATGAACTTCCTATAGTAATTGGCGAGTCCTAAAAAGGACTGAACTTGCCGTACTGTTCTAGGAACAGGGAATGTTTGGACGCAGGCCGTTTTGCTGGGGTCTGGTAATGCACCTTCGCTAGAGCATTTGTGCCCGAGGTAAACAACTTCTCGTCTCAGGAACTGGCACTTCTCTGGCTGCAGTTTGAGGTTTTTCTATCTCAATTTGTTGAAGACTTTGCGAAGTTTATCATTGTGGTCATTTAGGTTTTTCCCGTAAATGACGATGTCGTCAAGATAAACTAAACATTCGAGGCCTTGTAGGCCTGTCAGAACGAAGTTCATGAGGTGTTGGAATGTAGCGGGAGCTCCTTTGAGTCCGAATGGCATACGCTTAAATTCGTAGTGCCCGTAATTTGTGCTAAAAGCGGTCTTATGTCGATCTTTTTTGTCGACTAAGACTTGGTGATAGCCGTTGGCCAAATCGAGAGTGGTAAATTACCTGGCATGACCTAGTTGGTCAAGAATATCTTCGATTCGCGGTAGCGGAAATGCATCGCCAATTGTCTTTTCGTTTAATTTGCGAAAATCGACAACGACGCGCACCCTTTTTTCACCATCGGTTCCCGCCTTTTTGGGGACTACTAATAAGGGTGAATTCCAAGGGCTTTTGCTAGTTTGGAGTATCCCGTTGTCTAGCATTTCTCTTAATTGCTCGTTTATGGCTTGCCTCTGGGTTTCTGGTAATCGATAGGCCATTTGGTTTATTGGGGCCTGATCTTGTATTAAGTGAATATTATGGGTGATAGCGTTTGTATATGTAGGCTTATCACCTTTAAGGTAAAAGATATGATTGTACTCATAACAGAGTTCGGATATCGAAGCTTTTTCTTCCGCATTTAGATTTAGGTCTAGGCTGAGCTCTTGGTCTAGCCTGCTGACTCGCGGAGTATGTATGGGATCTTCCTGATCCGGAAATAAGTATCTTACGTGTTGTAAGATAGCTGTGCTTTCCGAAAAGCTTGCTTTAGTTTTGGGTTGTTGTACCTTTTTATACTTGCTTTCACTTACTTTACTAATTGGCAGGGTATGTGCTTCCTGCTCTTTTATTGGTGGAGTACTGTGTTTTATGGGTACTTTACATGGGTCCACGTACTCGCACGCATTCGTATTTTGGCTAATGGGCCTTGAAAAATTAGCTTTCTTAATATTATTTGACGGTGGAGCCAACTCTGCCTTCAATGAGGTCTTACGGATCTCGTACGCGTCTTTTACAGGGATCATGACCACTTTTTATTCTTAATACTAATTTTATTAAGTGGTGGAGTCGAGTTTGCATTTAAATAGGTCTTACTGAGCTCGCACGCACTGTTGATGGGGCTCTTGGGCCACTGTTGTTCCTTAACACTAACATTGTTGGGTGGTGGAGTCGTTATAGCCTGAGAATAGGTCTTACTGAGCTCACACGCACCTGTTGTTTGGCTCCTTAACTTTGTGGTTTTTCTTACATCTAGGTATATTGGATGGAGGAGTCAGCTGCATTTTGCTTGTCGGCCTCTGGATCTCGCTCGCATCTCTGGTTTGGCTCTGGGGCCATGTAAAATTTTTGTAACTTATTTTCTTGGACGGTGGAGTCATTGTTGCCTCCACTCGGGTCTTACTGAGCTCGCACGCGTCTTGTATAGGGCTCTTGGGCCTCGCTAGTAGCTTATATCTAGGTATTCTGGAAAAAGAAGTCTTGCTTGACTTCTGTTCCGCCTTGGGAAGCTCACTGATGTTCGTGTTACTCGCTTGCGATTTATTCGGCCTGAGAACGTGTTGTGTATCAGTGGCTTCTCCTATTGGGATGACGGCGTAGTCATGTATAGGGAGCAGTTGTAACAATAAACTGTTGATGACTACTTGGAAATTTTTAATGTTGAGTATGGCAACTAGCACTGTTTCTTTCCCAGTAGGGAGTAAACTGTTGGCCAGGAAGACTCCATCGCCTATCTCTTTCGATAGACAGAGCATTTCTTCCTTCACTCGCAACGGGACTGTGGTGATGATTTGTGACCTGGCAGGTATGCATATTGGTTCCTCTAAAGTAACCAGATGCCGCCTCATTTCGCAGGTTTCTTGATCACCCAGACAGCTCCTTTCGCATTCCGTCGACTTTTGTTGAACCTGACAACCAGCATTACTCTTTTGAGATGCCTTGGAGACACTGCATGTAGATAGCTTAACCTGTTTAGGTTCCACCTTTTCTGCAAGTGACCTCACTTCGTCTGCTTTTCTAGAATACAGCTTGTCCATTTTGCATGACAAGGGCACAGTAAACTCTTCGGGATTTGTTTCCGTACAAGGAAACTTGAACGCTTTATTTGGGCCTTCAACATTACAATTGTTTGATAGGAAATCGTTTCCTAATAGGCCGTCATCGGAAAGACCTGGCAGGTTTTGTACCACCTGAAACTTGCAGGGAATTTTATTTTTAAAATTGAAGTTGGCCTTGCAATTTCCCAATGTCTTTCCGGTTCCAAAAGGGGTCTGTAAAGTGCATGCCTCATTGGAATTAATTATATTGAGGTCTTTAATTGCTCTTTTCTTAATAATACTAACCTCAGCGCCAGTGTCCACTACTAGTTTTGTATGGCCGTTAAGGCTTATGTCCAGTGGAAGTTTCACTGTAGGGACACCGGATTCGGGCGCTTGAGGTGACCCTTTTGATTTGCGTTGTGGGTTTAAAGTCGAGCCGGGGAGTTTTGGGTCGACTGCATGTCGTTTCCCTGACTCCGGGCTTCCTATTTTTTCTTTTGGCAGCAATCTTCGTCTGCATGTCCTCGGCGACCACAAAAGGTGCATTTGAGTCTTATATTGAAGACTTGAGGACCTTTTGTGTTGTGTTGATCCTGTGTAGATCTGTCGGAGAGGCGTGGAGGAACAATCTGTTGTATTTGTTGTGTTTTTCTGCAATCACGGACGTCATGTACATAGATTTTGCAGTTTGAGCAAAAAGGGGTGTTCTTGCGCTTAAGGCAATCTGTGTATGTGTGACCCTTTCGCTGGCAGAAATTACACGTGGTGGTACGGACCAGTGCATCTGTATCCGAGTTTCTGGCATCAGTGTTTGTAAATGGCCTTTGCCGTGACTGTGATGAACCTGGATTATTCACATTGCGTGAAAACTGATGTGGATTTGGGGCTCGAGGTGATGCGAACATAGGTGTAGATGGCATTTGATAGTCAGGAGCTCTATAGTAAGCTCTCACTCGTAGATCTGGGTCTACTGGAGCCATTGGAGGAGCTTGTGCCAGAGGACTCTGGACGAATGTAGCACCTTGCTGTAGTTTCTTCATGTCCAGGGCTTTTTGAATTAATGCTTCTAAATCACCTTCTCCCTGTGTGACTAAATATTGACACAAATGTGTATTAGTTACTCCACTTTTAAGAGCATTTTTGGCGAAGTCCATTAGCTGTATTTTCACAGCCGGCACTGCCTCAGCTCCATACTTTTGTGTCGCAGCCTCATTGCAGATCGTCAACAGCTGCTTCAACCTTGTAGCAAAAGCTCACGGGGAGGTATGTTCTGTTCAAACGTTCCTCTACCTCAGTGAATGAAGTAGGGACGTCTGAAGCGAATAGCTGATATGCATCACCTCTTAATCTTGTGGGGAGAACCTGTAGGAAAGCCACCTTTTCCTCATCGTCAAGGCACTGCATAGTTTGCTTGCAGCAGCCGATGAAGGTCTGTAGCTCACGTCCCATTTGTGGGGTATTTTCACCCGAAAATAAGGGGACGAGTTGAGCTGTGAGCTTAGCTACCTTAGCGTAGTCCACCATTGTGTTTAGTCTATTGACTGGAAATTTAAATTTGGGTGGACTAACTGGGCTTGTTTCTGGGCTGATTTCCGTTAAGGATTCTTCGAGCCAATCTATTAGCAGGTCTTCGGGGGCTGTTTCAGTCACTTCACCGTCACTGTCACTATCACTATCACTGTCACTTAACCTAACACTCTTATTCTTTTCTAGATCTAAACTGAGTGAGCGTCGAGATTCGGAAAACTGTTCTAGTTCCTCTCGGAGCTTTATTCTTTTTTCCTTTAAGGTATTTAACCTGGCGAGCCTGGTCTCACGCTCTGTTTTTAATTTGTGATCTAAGGCGTCACAACGGGTAATCGTCAGTTTATCCAATTCCCGCGCTCTGTCGTATAACTTATTTAAGAACTTAACTAAACTTGCTTGACTATTCGAACCTGGCAGAATGGTTCCGCTTCGAAGTCGAGGTCCTGTTGGGCAAAATTCAGCAGCAGTTGCTGTACCTTCACCGGGGTTCTGTATTTTTGCACCGGGGGCTGATCCCGCGTCTGCTAAAGATGGAGAATTTTCCCTCGCTGCTGTTTCTGTTTCCTGCTGAGGTAGAGTAGGATTGTCGACTGACATATGATGCGTTGTTTGGTGAAAGGGGGGCTCCTTGCCTGCTTAGGTCCCTTTGCTGTGATTGAGAGGGTGGTTTCTTTAACCGCCTTCGAGTTCCCTCTGAATCCTTTGTCGGTTGATTTCGGCTTACTTTTGCAGCTGGGGGGCCTTGGGCCGTCTTAACTTCCCCTGGATCTAGTTCAAAACGGGGCTTATGAGCCGTCTTCGATTTCCTCTTCAACTCAGGATCGTTGTACTTCAAGCGTTTGGTCGTCTGCTTGGCTGAAACTGCAGGCTGCTTATCGGGCTGTGTCCGGGTTAATTTGTGTTCGTCCTTCTGGGGGAGTTTTCAATCTATTTCTCCTCTTCCTTCTATGGACTGTTTGATTGTATCCGTCGGTGGTGCTTTTGCACTAATTAGGGTCAACGCTTGCCCGCCTGGAGCAGAGGCGCCTAGAGATGGTATCTACCCGAGTGTTGGGGGTGACTTGGCCTAAGTGGCTTAGTCAATGGGACCCCTTAGGTTCGAAGGATTAAGGCTTTCAAGCTTTTACGATCCTTTTGACTAGATCAAGCTTCCTCAATCCTACCGGCTGCGCCAATTTTGTTATATATTTGTATAACAATATATATTTATAGTTTTAACCACGGGTACTCACTGCCACTTTGCGCACGTTGCGAGCGTTGCTGGTTTTCCCCCTCTGTAATCCTGGGGATTTTTGGCTACTCATACACCGTCTGTTGCACAATCTGAAGGTATTAATAATAAAAACTTTTCTTTTAACAACTTTTCTTTTATTAATCAAAACACTTCTTTTATCTTTACACCTTTTTTCACAGCTTTTCTTTTATTAATCAAAACACTTCTTTTTCTTTTTACAACCTCTTAGGTATCTTCAAGCTTTCAGCTTCACAATTTTTTCTTATTTATATCAATTCAATGACCGCCCGTTAGTATGCCAAAAACCGACCGCTCAAAACTGACTCCTTTCACGTCTTGAAATTGACAGCACTTGACTTTGATTTTCGTAATCGCAAGTCTAGTTGTTCAGGATATGAAAGTGCTTAATTAGCATTCCTATCCTGAGAAAATTATTTACCGCTGGGCATGTTTAAACATGCCCAGAATTATCGCGACGAACGATGATTGGAATTGAAATTTGATATTTTGATAAATCCAACCATCGTCGTGCTATCGTGCATACATTGTTGCGATCACAATGTATGCAGCTCGCGACAATTTGCTGATAAGAGCTTTTTTCGGTGAAGACTTGATCGTTTCAGTCTTCACCGACGTAAAACTTTCATGCGCCCGATATGTATGTATGTATGTATGTACATACATATCGTTTAATACGACAAATCTTACTGAAGGTAAGATTTATCGTGGGGCTATTTTCTATGAAAACGACTTGGGTTGATATTTAACACTTTTGTTGTCCCAAGTCATTTTGTGGGAAATACTTTTTGTTTTTAATAAAGGAATGTGGAGAAATTGCTGATGGCAATTTCTTCGACTTATAGATAGATAAGCTAACCAAGTTTTAAGCATGGTTAGATTGTACATATTATGCATGAATGATAATTTATTAATTATATATATTATTTTTAACTTCTTTTTATGTATATTGTATTGTATATAAAACAATTATTTCAAATAAGCGATTGATTGTACATTTTTAGTCGCGCCGGAAAGAATTTCCAGACGAAATTTAATACTGCTAAAAATTTATTTGTGCGAAAAATGCTGACATTTCCAAATCGAGTGGATTGACCTTATTTACAATTAATGGAATATTTTTTATAATTGCTGAATATACAATATTATTGACTTTGAATTGAAGAAATGCAAGAATGAAAGAAATTGAACATGACTAAATTATATGGAAATTATTGTATGGAATAAATGCGTTGTTGTATGTATGTATGTTATGCTGCCTGAACATCTTCCCCGCGTTAAACAGCTTGTTCAAGCTTCCTCATCACCAATGCTAATTGTGAAAGGCTCTCCAGAGCTCCTTGTGGGTATAGCTTTGCTCAGTCCAGACTTGCTGCATTTCTGTTTTGCGCCCACCTGTATATCAAGCAGGCGGCAATAAGTAGTCCAATGACAAGTGCTGAGTAGCCCAAGGTGAAATGATGAACATCGACTGGCTTGATTTCATTTGGTAACTGTTGGTTTCTTTGTAGTTCGGCAATACCCTCGCTCAATTTTTTGAGCTCATCCAAGTGAGCTTGATAGCGTATAGGGCTGTGCTGCATTTCTTTCAGGTGCTTTGATGAAATAAGATTTTCAGAATTCCAGATCCTTCAAGGATCTGCGTTGATACGGTTTTTTTGCATACCACATTTATTGACGTTTTTTCTTTTAATGAGTAAATCCATCGGTTGGGATTAAATAATTGTATCCACTTGGAACTGTTTCCAGTCTCTATTACCTGACAGTTCGGTGAAGGTGTTCCCTGATTTATGAAACTCATTTCACAGGCGCTGATGTTGGCTCCCCTTCTGTATATAGGGTGTTTCTGTTGACACATGTAAGTAGCCCTTTCCATGGTTTCACATGTGGCTAATTGTTGTTCGCTAAGCGGGTAGTATTGGTCCCGATGCAGGTTAATTACTATGAAATCAGCCGAAGGTTTGATAGCCATAAAGGTGTTATTGATTGCCACCGGATCAGGAATAATTCGAAATAGTTCGAATTCTTCATATGCAAACAGTGGCAGTTTGATTCTGAATATTACGTATTTGTCGGCGACTCGACTTTCTATAGTCATTAAACTGTAGATCTGAGTCAAAGTTTCGCGATTTCGTGGGAGCCTTAAAGTCGCTGGTAAATGGTCCTTTATCGTAATTAGTTCTTGTTTTAACTCTCTCGGTGAAAGTAGCTGAGGATTTATCTTGCCGTGATGTGTGTCTATGATCACGTCTAGCATGGTAGCTTGCACGCGTCGATAAGTTGATGTCATTAACGTTAACTGTATGGCTGATGACATAATAGCTGTGCAAGTCTTTGTTGATGAAGCTCTTCTGTGATGTTGTTGATATTATTGATTATTTGACGTAGGCGAAAATCTACCTCATTGAACTGGTGTCTGATGATTTCTTCGTCCTTCTTCAAAATGTTGGCAGTGGAATCAATTAAGGATGTTTGATTTTTTATTAAGCTCAACAAGTGATCCTCGTTGTTTCTAATATTGTTAATAGTGGAGGCCATCTTTTCTGCATATTCAGAGTCAAGGACTCCAAATAGAAGGTTGGCTATATTCCCTACTATATCCAATGGGGCTCTAGCACTACGTTTCCTTGGATTTGATAAAAGTAGTTCATTATTGCTGATCAATTCGGTCTGTAGAATCGTGAATTGCTTCAGAATCAGCGAGCAGTAGAATGTGTCTGTTGAGATATTTCAGATCTTTTGTAGTTTGTTGATGGCATTACTAATGCTGTTGAATTCCTTCCAATAATTGTCCATGCCGTAGTACACCACTAGATTTCACTCATTAGAGATCAAATGGGTATAGCCTCAGTTTTCGAAATATATGCCCGGCTGAGAATTAAACGGCGATATTTCTACTGGTGAATTTCCTAGAATCGGCAGTATGAGGCACGTGAAAAGGAGCGTGGTGAGTGCAGAGCTTGCGGAACGTCGTGATATTTTCGCAGGTCCTGAACTTGCGTCCTCTTGATCTTTGTCAGCTCTGCGTCTCGGAAACCTTTCCTGTGTTTCATTCGCTCGTACGTCATCTTTATCATCTACTGGCAAAGGTGCCAGTTTATGTATATGTCTTCTAAGAGTTCCAGACGTGGTTTTGACGTTAGCAACTCGAACCAAGCCGTCCTTTCCCTGCATTGCCTGGATAATCCTGCCGAGCTGCCATCTGAGGGGAGGCAAATTATCTTCTTTGATTTACACCATCATGCCAGGGCGAGCGTTCATGGATTGCTGTTCCACTTGTGTCCTTGCTGCAGCTCACATAGGTATTCGTGAGACCATCGACGCCAAAATTCGTGCCTTATATGCGACACCATTTTCCTGCTTCCCATAATCCACCGAAATGTGGGGCGCGTGGTGGGATGAAATGGAACTCCATACCCTTTCCCTGGCACATTGAAGTAATCTTCTCCTGAGATCTATTTGAGTGTATGATGTCTTGAAGCTCATTCAGCTGATTTCTGGCTCCTACAAAGTTTGTGGCGTTGTCACAATATAAGTTCAGACAATGCCCTCGTCCCGCTACAAACAGCTTAAGTGCCCCGAGAAATCCTTCTGTCGTCAGATCGCTCACCACTTCTAGATGCGTCGCCTTTGTAGCGAAACAGCAGAATACTGCGATATATGATTTTTGAGCGCGTTTCCCTCTTAATTTGAAGTGTGCCCAAATGGGGCCGCAAAAGTCCACTCCTGAATTTAGAAATGGTCTAGCGGGTTGAACTCTGGCTGCGGGGAGATTTCCCATTAACTGAGTCATGAGCTTGGGCTTGACCTTGTTGCAGCGAACACAGGTCTGCACGATCGATCTGGCAATAGTCTTCAGCCTGATTGGCCAAAACCTTTGTCGTGTAAGTGCCAGTAAGGTTTGGGGGCCAGCATGAAGGTTGCTGTTATAAATGTCTGTCATTAGTAGCTTAGTGACTGGATGAGCACAAGGCAGCAATATTGGATGTTTTGACTCGTATGATAGACTTGAGTGTTCTAGCCTTCCTCCTACTCGTATCACACCATCCTTGTCAATGAAGGGTGCGAGGCTATTTAATGAACTACTATTGTTAACCGTTCCAGTTCGATTTAGTTGGTTGATATCATCCATGAATCCTTCTTGTTGTACCTCTTTTAAGATTACGATGAGCGCTTCCTCCAATTCCTGAATGCTTATTTAAGCCTGGCCCTTTTTATGTTAATTTTTGGCTTTGCAATATAAATAAATCTTAAAACGTATACCATTATTCTCTGCAGCCTCTTGACTGAATTTCCGTGCTTGATGACATTGCTGAATGGTGAGCATTCTCTTGAGGCGTTTAACACAATCTTAGATTTTTTTTCCAGATCAGTGTTCACTTTGGAATAGTTAGACGGCCAAATTTGGTCTGAGCCATGTAAAAATGGTGGTCCATAAAACCAAATGTTGCAGTCCTGCAAGTTTTCTGTGGGTATTTCACGGGATACGAGGTCTGCGGGGTTTTCAGCGGATTTCACATGTCGCCATTGCTCTGTGTTCGTTTGCCTCTGAATAGAAGCTACTCTATTGGCGACGAACGTATGAAATGAAGAAGACTCTGCATTAATCCACGCGAGAACGATCTCTGAATCTGTCCAATAGTAGATCTTTTGACTATTCAACTTCATATCTTTTACAACACGTTGAGTCAATTGAGCAGCTAATTTTGCGGCGCATAACTCAAGTCGAGGTAGTGTTGTAGTTTTTATGGGTGCCACCTTGGACTTGGCACATAATAATCGTACTACGACTATCCCATCTTGCGATATTGATCTGACATAAATTGCAGCTCCATAGGCTCGTTCAGATGCTTCGGAGAACGCATGAATTTGTACTGAACTTGGCTGTTGAGTTGAGGCAACATGTCTTGGAATGTTGATATCGCTCAGTTGCTTTAGACCTTCTCGAAACTTAAGCCAGGTTGTGTGCATTTCAGTGGGTATGGCTGCACCCCAGTCCAGCTTTAGCGACCATAGTTTCTGTATGAAAATCTTTGCCGTTACAGTCACGGCATACACGAAGCCTAGAGGATCGAATATGTGGGCAATGTCAGACAATATAGTTCGTTTGGTAATCCGTTTGGTGTCTTGCCAGGCTGTTCTTATTGCGAAGGCATTTGATTTTGGTAGCCAGGTCAGGCCAAGCGTTTTGATGTGTTCTTCCGATTCCTCATTAAAGTTGAGCTCTAGTGCAATGTCATCTTTCGGAATGTTTTGAAGTAATTGTGGGTGATTTGAACACCACTTCCGCAGATTGAAGCCCGCGGACTGAATTAAATTCTTTAATTGTCGTTGCATTTCCTTGGACTCAGATAAGCTATTAGATCCGGTCATTACATCGTCGACGTAAAAGTCCCTTTTCAAAACTTCTGCGCCTAATGGGAATCGTTCTCTCTCCATGTCTGCTAAAGACTGCAGACATTTTGTTGCCAAAAATGGAGCTGAGGTTAATCCGTATGTAACTGTGCAAAGTCTGAAGGTTTTCAAAGGTGTATCTGGATTGTCTCTCCAAAGGATCAGCTGGTAGTTTTGATCGTTTTCATCAAGTAGAACTTGCCGATACATCTTTTCGATGTCAGCCGTGAAAACGAATTTTGGTAGCCTGAATCGGATAAGAATCGAAAATAATTCATCTTGGGTAGTGGGACCCTTGTGTAGGATATCGTTTAACGATATATTAGATGAAGTTTTTGCCGATGCATCAAACATTACTCTGAGCTTGGTGGTGCTACTGTCAGGCTTTAGCACACAATGGTGTGGTAAGAAATAATGTTGCTTGGTGATCTCAGTAGGGTTTACTTCCTTCATATGCCCGAGTCTGCAACATTCATTCATAAATTCAACGTATTGCGACCTTATCGTAGGGTGTCTGTTGAATTTTCGTTCTAGTGACAGAAATCTTTTTAATGCGATGTCCCTGGATTCTCCTAGTTTCGTTGAATCATTTAAAAATGGTAATTTCACGATAAATCTTCCTTCTCTGCTTCTTTTGACATTCTGATGGAAATGGTTTACGCATTTTTGTTCTGTTGCTGATAGGTTTGAGCATTCTTCCGAAGAATCAATTTCCTCTACTTCCAAAACTTCTCCAAGAGATTTTCAATTCTTTCACTTTCACTGCAAATGCCACATGTCGCTAAAGCAGGTTTCTTTCCTCGGATCGCGCCTGAAAAGATCCATCCAAACTCAGCGTTTTGCAATGTTGGTAGGTCTGGACCGAGCTTAATCTGTCCAATGGACAATAGTTCGTAATATAGCTCAGCACCTATTAAAAACTCAATCAGACCAGTCTTATTGAACTCTGGATCTGCCAATTGGATATTGTGTGGAATTGGCCAAGAGTGATCGATTGTCTTTAACTTCACTTCATAATACTGTTGAGAGTGCTGTTGATCTTCATTGGTAAGGCTGGTGAGGAGTCGATTTAAAGATTGCATGACTCCCTTTTGTTTCCTTATTACTCTGTGAACTTCTTGGGAGATAATCATTTTGTCTGATTCAAACTGGGCGTCTATCTCGAGTGCATCTTGTTGCTTATTTTGATCCAGAGACTGCGATGGTGCACTCGTTTTCTTCTCAATAATAGGAAGCTTCGTGTTAGTGTTCTTTTTTATTATCGCCGTTGACCCAGCCTCCAATGCATCTATGTAAGTCGCCATCTGCTCGCAGATTTCGTTGACAGCATTATAATAATCCTTCACGAAGTATTGATGCAGCAACTCTTCTCCATGCTGGGTTCTTATAATGTTGTCTGCATCTTCGAATTTATCCCATGCCTCTTGTAGTCTGCGCAATCTTTCTTTGAAGTAAGGCAGATCTTTTCGGCTTGAGGAATCTTTCCTGTAATTCTCTATTATGGTCTGAATCTCTTTGCCAGTTGCTTGTTGCTGGTTTGCCAATTGATCCATGTTGATTAAGGCTGTCGTCTACAAAAGATTTGAAGTTGTCTTCTTAAAATGGCTGATTGTATGATACAGCACTGTGCCTGTATCACGTAGGGGTCACCAAAATGTTTGTATAGCGAAGGAACTCTTTTGTTCTCCGCTAGAGTACAAGTTCTTGGACTTGGACTCTTGTCGTAATTTAGATATGACACTGGTTCATGGACCAGTACCTTGAGGAATTGTGCAAGGGTTCTTGGACCGTTACACTGTTTGAACTGCTGATTACACTGGCTATAATTAGCGCGGTGTATGAAGTAGAGACGACTTATAGTAAAAACACAATTTTCTATTGAGAATCAAAACTTAATGCATGCTTTATTTTCCATTATCGGTTTTTTATATGATCAGTTTGCTGATTATTACAAATAAGCGATTAATTGTACATTTTTAGTTGCGCCGGAAAGAATTTCCAGACGAAATTTAATACTGCTAAAAATTTATTTGTGCGAAAAAATGCTGACATTTCCAAATCGAGTGAATTGACCTTATTTACAATTAATGGCATATTTTTTATAATTGCAGAATATACAAAATTATTGACTTTGACTTGAAGAAATGCAAGATAGAAAGAAATTGAACAAATTATATTATGACTAAATTATATGGAAATTCTTGTATGGAATAAATGCGTTGTTGTATGTATGTATGTTATGCTGCCTGAACTACTCACCTGTGTCAGTGCATGGTGCTGCGATCATTTTCCTGAAATCAAAAGGGAAACATAATTAGTTTTGAAGGAGCATAGATTGTAGGTTTTAAAATACTTACCTGTGTCAGTGTATAGTATGGTGCGGCGATGATTTTCCTGGAATCAAAAGGAAAACATAATTAGTTTTGAAGGAGCGTAGATTGTAGTTTTTAAAATACTTACCTGTGTCAGTGTACGGTTCTGCGAGCATTTTTCCTGAAATCAAAAGGAAAACATAATTAGTTGTGGAGGAACATATATGGTATTTCTAATAGTGCTTACCTGCGCCGGTGTATTATGCGGTGACAATTTTCCTAGAATTAATTTATTCTAAATGAACGTATTTGATTATATTAAAATGGATTAGATTATTACACTGCGTAGGTAACTGTGCCAATGTATGATACGGCGATGATTTTCCTGTAATAAAAAAGGAAATCCAGATTTAATTTGAAGGAACATATTGAATTATAATTGACTAGATTATATTATAATAGTGTTTACCTGTGCCAGTGTATTATGCGGCGAAGATTTTCCTAGAATTAGAGAGGAAATAGAATTTATTCTAAATGAACGTATTTAATTATATTAAAATGGACTAGATTATTATAGTGCGTACTTGTGCCAATGTATGATGCGGCGATGATTTTCCTGTAATAAAAAAGGAAACCCAGATTTAATTTGAAGGAACATAGTGAATTATAATTAATTAGATTAGATTATTATAGTGCGTACCTGTGCCAGTGTATGATGCGGCGATGATTTTCCTGTAATAAAAAAGGAAATCCAGATTTAATTTGATGGAACATATTGAATTATAATTGATTAGATTATATTATAATAGTGTTTACCTGTGCCAGTGTATTATGCGGCGACGATTTTCCTAGAATTAGAGAGGAAATCAAATTTATTCTAAATGAACGTATTTAATTATATTAAAATGGACTAGATTATTATAGTGCGTACCTGTGCCAATGTATGATGCGGCGATGATTTTCCTGTAATAAAAAAGGAAACCCAGATTTAATTTGAAGGAACATAGTGAATTATAATTGATTAGATTAGATTATTATAGTGCGTACTTGTGCCAGTGTATGATGTGGCGATGATTTTCCTGTAATAAAAAAGGAAATCCAGATTTAATTTGAAGGAACATATTGAATTATAATTGATTTGATTATATTATAATAGTGTTTACCTGTGCCAGTGTATTATGTGGCGACGATTTTCCTAGAATTAGAGAGTAAATCAAATTTATTCTAAATGAACGTATTTAATTATATTAAAACGGACTAGATTATTATAGTGAGTACCTGTGCCAATGTATGATGCGGCGATGATTTTCCTGTAATAAAAAATGTTGTTCAAGAAAGAATTTTTTGGGATTCTCCGGTATATAGCAAAAGCTATAAAATGTTCTAATTTGTTATTTCATCACACAACTCATTAATTTGGGTGATTTGAAAAACGAATGAAAAAATGAAAAAAAGAAGAAAGAAATGAAAAGTTTGAGAAAAATAGAAAAAACAATTTTTTTATTTATTAAAAAAATGTAAAAAATTTTTAGAGAAGCAGATTCATTCCTCCTGGGCTTGTATAGGAGTGTTAATCCTCATATAATTCACACCCAGAATTTATTCTGAGTTTATATGAGAAGAGATCAGTTTGATTTGTTTTCAAGCGTCTGCAGCAGGCAGAAAACCAAGCTGCACCTATGAGTGGAAGGTTTTCTCCTGACACGAAACGCTTCTTCTTCTTCCTTTCCTTCTTTATTTTTCAGCCCACTACGTGGCGTTTACAGGTTCGATTCGCTTCGACTGAATCTGCTTCTTTAAAATTTTTTTTACATTTTTTTAATAAATAAAAAAAATGTTTTTTCTATTTTTCTCAAACTTTTCAAGTCTTTCTTCTTTTTTTCATTTTTTCATTTGTTTTTCAAATCACCCAATTTCGGAGTTTGTTTTTTAACCGCTCGCGGAGTAGATCGAACGGGGAGATTTGCAAAAATAAATAAATTATGAAACTAATCTTTTCTTCAAAAATAAATAAATTGTGAAACAAATCTTTTCTTCAAAAATAAATAAATTGTGAAACTAATCTTTTCTTCAAAAATAAATAAATTGTGAAACAAATCTTTTCTTCAAAAATAAATAAATTGTGAAACCAAGAATCTTTTCTTCAAAAATAAATCTATATTTTGCAAAATAAAGTATTGTGAAACATTGGATCACTTTCACGAGTGTGGAGTTACAGAAGAGAATCCCGAACGTGCGCACGCACTCTCGAAGGAGCACGGTGTGTACGCACACAACATTATTGGTGGCAGCGGTAACCGAACCCATAGAAATATAAAATCAGTGCTGTCAAAGATATCAAAATTTCCTTGGAATAACAAAATCTGCCACAAGATACAGCAGCGGTACTCCGAAATCAGTGTCCTTAACAAAATTAATTTAATTAAAAGTGAAGTAATTTACTACTACACAACAATATTGGTGGCAGCGATACCCGAAAATACAATAGTTAGTGCCTACAAAAGTTTAGTGAAATAAAATTAATTAACTAAACAGAAAAATAACATAATAATAAAAAACTGTCATAGCCACAACATCATTGGTACTTCACAAATTTAGTGCCTCAACGAGTAAACCAATTAAAACTAATTTTAATTAATTGAAAAAAATAATCTACAATAATTAAATAAAACAAATAATAAGAAACAGCAAATTAATAATAAAATCTGCTACAATAACTGGTGGCAATAAAAAAAAAAAAAAAAAAAAAAACAAGCCCGGACCCAACAAGCATACTTAGAGGAAAAATCTAAATAATAAAAGTTTAAGCGCCATAGCGCTCACCGTGGGACCCAAAGAGGCTTCATCCCTGGTTCAAAAAGACGAGTCATCATAGAAGGAAAACACCTAGAAATCGTCGCCCAGGAAGGATGCTTGACGTATCAATACCATCATCATTTTCATCCCTCAGCGAAGTCATTCACAACAAAGTGCCGGACAGCGAACGCAGGAATTTAAATTTGACACCTCTAGCATCATTATCTACATTTTTGCCCAACTAAAGGATCAATAGTGGATAAAATCGAGGTAGAAGTGTGTAAGATTACACATTTATTATACTCTAGAAGAAATCTAAAGGGGTATACTAAGTTTGTCATTCCGTTTGTAACACCTCGAAATAATGATGGTAGAGCAAAATGGATTGGACACCCACGCATAATATTAAAAGTTATTTTGATTTTTGCATGTCCGTCCGTCCGTCCGTCTGTCTGTGCGCACGATAACTCGAGAACGCGTATACTTAGAGAGTTGAAATTTTGTACACGGACTTAAAAAAAAAAGTAAAATTAAGTTCGAAAATGAGACAAATCGGGCAACTCCTTCGTGGGGTTGCCATACAAAACTTTCGTTTTCCACTATATATTTGGACACTGCCTGAGAACGCATCGATATAGAGAGCTGAAATTTGGTATATGGTGTTTTCTTTGTACTAGAAAATAAAATTTCAAAAATAGATTAAATCGGGCAATTCGTTCTTGGTGTTGCCATATACAAATTTTGGATTTTAACGTATACTTTGAAAACGATCAGTCCAAGACATTTTTATTGTACTAAAAACTTCTTCAGAATACGAAATCCTATAAAATTAGTTATTTTCATTTTTTCTGTCCGACAAACCGTTCTAGAAATTTATGCGAAAAACCACTTCAAAAATCAAACTTGCATAGATCGGCGATCGTACGAAATTTTACACGGGCATTCATCTAGTGTATCATAAGAATTGGTCTTAGACCAATTCTAGCTTTTTTACTTGTTTTTCTTTAATTTTTATCGCTTTTATTTCATATTTTGTGACAGATATGTACATTGTATAGATTCATAACCTCTATCAAACTTTCATAATTAATGAAAATACGCACTATCAAAAGGAGAAAAAATAATTAAATTAAAATAAAATAACATTTTTTCCCGCTCTTAAAATTAGTTAAAAGTGGATATATATGAAGATAACATCCAATCTTCTTAGAAGCGACCTCTGCGGTAAGACTCCGTGAGCTTGCCGGTCAGAGGACTTCGACTAAAATCGATAATCGGTCCCCTGCGATAGGACTTCGTGAGCCTATCGATCAGGAGATAGATTCAGATTGGAAGAAGTGGTTATTGTTTTCACATTACTTCTTATCTATATTATCTTCATAAACCAAATTAAAATTTATTTCGTTGTGATACTCATTTTTTATCTTGCATCTCAGCTAATATAATTATATACAATAACAACAATTTTTCTTTATATAACCGAAATCAATCACTTTTGTCATTTGTTTGTGTATCAGATTTTTATTTTCGTCTCTTCCTTATTTTTACATCCCACAAAATAACTCGACCCAGACATGACTGAGGAAAACAAATCTTTCGATGAGCTTTGCTTGTCACAAGCCCCAAAAATGGCAGAAATTAGACAAATTCTGGCCGTTTATCACAGAGCGAATAAACCTAAAAGGACTTCAGATTTTACTTCTGGAAAACTCCAACAGTTGGAAGACGTATGGGCTTCATTTGAAAAACGGAAACCCTGATCCAAGATCATGAAAATTTTACTGAGACTCATGATTATTTTAAGCAGTCATGCTATGACAAAACGGAGGACTGGTATAATCTTACAAAGTCAACTCTGTCTGATATGTTGAAATCCATATCAGTCCACACAGAGCGCAAAAATAACCCGTTTTACGTCCCACTTCCAAAAACTTCTCAAAAAACAACTGCAGCTGATAATCAGGACAATACAGACCAAGACCGAGAAAATACAGTAGAATCGTATGCCATTTGGTTTAAAAGGAGCCCCTGCTACTTTTCAGCGAGCCATGAATAACGTCTTATCCAGCCTTCAAGGCATCTATTGCTTCGTATACATGGACGATATTGTAGTCCATGGATACAATCTCAAAGACCACAATTCCAGACTCACAGCAGTCTCCGAAATTTTAATTTGAAACTCCAACCCGACAAGTGCCATTTCCTAAGAAAGGAAATTATGTATTTAGGGCACATAATTACAGAAAATGGAGTCAAACGAGACCCAGCAAAAATCAAGTCAGTTCAGTCCTATCCTAGACCCAAGAAGGAGAAAGATATTAAAGCCTTCCTTGGTTTCGTCGGCTACTATCGCCGCTTTATACCAAACTTTTCAAAAATAGCTAAACCACTTACAAATCTTTTAAAAAAAGATATCCCTTTCAAGTTCGACGCAATTTGTGATGAAGCATTTTGCGAATTACGCAATAAACTTATTTCAGCACCAATCCTATCATATCCCGATTTTGACAAAGAACTTTTTGTCACCTCCGATGCCAGTGACTACGCCATCGGAGCAGTTCTTTCACAAGTTGATGATCAAGGTGATCATCCAATCGCCTACGTGAGTCGAGTTCTCAATGGTGCAGAGACTCGTTACTCAACAATAGAAAAAGAGCTCTTAGCCATCGTTTTCGCAGTTGAGCAATTCAGACCATACGTTTATGGCAGACAGTTTACAATTATAACTGACCATAAACCATTAGTATGGCTCATGAATCTGAAAGATCACGCCTCAAGACTGATGAGATGGAGAATACGTCTTGAGGAATATGACTACAAAATAGTCCATAAATCAGGTAAGCTCAACACAAATGCAGATGCTCTCAGTAGAGCAATTCCGGAAAATTCCGAACATTCTGCAGTACCAACCACCTTCATAAATGTGGTAACTAGAAATCAAGCCAGAGCTCAGGCGAATATAAATACACCCAACGCAAGTGTAACTACTCCAAACCCAACTCCATCACCTGTAAACAATTCCTCAGTCATAATAACTTAGACAAATTTTCCCCTTCTACTAACTAAGTATGCAAATCCTAAATTTTTCATCTTGCCAATGCAAGATACAGAACTTGAAAGAGTGTTGGATTCGAAACTAAAATTTTCAGATAAATCCCCACTTTCAGAAACTGAATTGAACTTCTTCAAGAAAAAAGACTCATCAATAATTATATCAAAAACTAATTTACCTTGTCGATCGCAAAGAGATAGATCAGACCTCGAAAAGATTTTAACTGAAATCTGCTCATACACAGAAGCAAATCAGTTAAAACAAATAAAAATCTCCTTCCCTATATTCGATCCACAGAATCTAATAATTATTAAAAACGCTTTTGTCCAGATCTTCGCTAATAAGCAAATAAACATAAAACTTCATCAGGATACAATTAAATATTTATCAAACATTAATGACATCGAACAAGTTTTAAAAGATTTTCATTCACTACCGACGGGTGGCCATCAAGGTATTTCCCGTACTATTAAAAGAATCAAAAAGTAATTCTACTGGCACTGGCATGTCAGACGACGTGGTCAAATATGTAAGGAAATGTAAACTTTGTCAGGTGAACAAAGTATCCAGAAACCCTAAAATTCCAATGAAAATCTCGAGTATTAGCTCCAAACCTTTCGAAAGAGTGTACCTAGATGTTGTAGGACCTCTCCCAATTTCTCATTCTGGAAACAAATACTTCCTTACATTTCAAGACGACCTTTCAAAATTTTCTAAGGCTATTCCCATAGTCGACACCGAGTCCAAGACATTAGCGGAAGCCTTCACGACAACGATAGTTTGTCGACATGGTATTCCAGAAAGTATCCTCACAGATCAAGGTTCTAACCTCATAAGTGGCATGTTCGCCGAGGTATCTAAATTGCTGAGAATTAAAAGGCTCAAAACTACTCCATATCACCCTCAAACGAATGGTGCGTTGGAGAGAAGCCACAGAACCTTAGCAGAATATCTCCGATCTTATGTAGCAAAGGATCCACAAGACTGGGATACATGGATTCCTTATGCCATGTTTGTATATAATACAACCCCTTATTCGAGTACTAATTATACTCCTCGCGAACTCCTATACGGATTCCCAGCCGAAATCCCAAATAATTTAAAATCATCTCCAACCGTTTGCTATAATTACGACAATTATGCAAACGAGCTAAAAGCGCGTCTACAGCATAGTTTCAAAATAGCTAAAGACATAGCCATGGCCAATAAAGAAAAATCCAAACTACAATATGACAAAAATTCCGTCCAAAAATCTTTTATGGTAGGCGATAAAGTCCTACTTAAGAGCAGGGTCAGAGATAATAAGTTCTCACCAGTATGGTCAGGTCCGTATGAGATAATGGAGATTAATTCCCCCGAAAATTCCACCATCAGAATCAATAATAAAAATAAAAGAGTCCACAACAATGACTTAAAACTGTTCTCGGAGTAAAAACTTCATCATCTTCAAATATCATTCACAGATATTAACATGGTGTCATCTTACAGGTTTTCAAAATGATGCATATAGCATTCATTCTAATTTTCATCCCCATAATCTACGGCTCAGGAATAGAGGTAAAGCAGCTAAATGCTACTGCAGGCATTTACTTCGAAGAGATTGGCAGAGCCAACCTCTACACCAACGAATGGAAAATCGTCACCTATTACGACCTAGTGAATTTTAAATCAGAATTAAGGAATATCCAGTTCATCGCACAGCAAATAACAGCAACTTGCCAGAAACTCAATAGCAATTCAGCGATGGCCCACACCTGCAATGGTACGTTACTGCAAATCAATCTTATTACAGCAAACATAGAATACAAAAATATGTTACTTGTGACCCAAAGTAGACAACGAAGGGCCTTATTTAATGCGATAAGCTCAATCTCCAAAGCTCTCTTCGGTACATTAGACGAAGATGACGCCAAAGTTTATGATGAGCAAATCCGTAACCTCACCCTAAACCAAAACTCCCTCCTATCACTTATGAAAAGCCAAACCGCGATAGTCGAAGCAATCGCAAACATTTTCAACAAATCTAAAGCCGCAATTGAAAAGGAATTCATGGTTATGCATAAAAAGTTAATATCAATACAGATAGCTACTTCAATATTGGAAAACAGAACATTGGATAACAAAATATCCATTGAACTTGAATCGCTCATTTCACTAGCCTCTCTAATGGCATTCAGATATCAGAATACCCAGACAGAATTAATTGATCTTTTAACCGATTCAAGGCATGGAAGATTTCATCCTTCACTCATATCCCCCAGAAAAATTGAAGAACTTTTATTGAACATCAGACAGGAATTGCCAAACTCAATGATGCTTCCCATAAATTCCAGGCAAAATATAATTACACAAATATACAAATTAAGTACGATATCCGCAAATACCTTCAATAATAAAATAATTATTGAACTCCGAATTCCACTTCCATTTAAGTAACCATACCAAATATTCAAAGTAATGCCATTACCTACACTCCTTAACGGATCGTTCATGTATATTAATCCATCAAAGGAATATATACTGATAGACTACAATCGCGAACATTATATTGAATTAACTCTCCAGGATATCCACAATTGCGCAACGTTGGATCATACGCACCTTTACTGCTAGATCACATCCCCAGTTTTAAATGCAAATACTAAGGTAAATCAATGCGAGATAAATTTAATAAAAAAGGAGCCGATTGCATCCGATTGTAAAATTTTAACATTAGAACAAGATTGTTTTTGGACGCAATTATCGCAACAGAACGCTTGGCTTTTCTCCCTAAAAGATTCCATCCACATAGATATTATTTGCGAAAATTCCATTAACTCACAAGTTCTGCAAGGAACAATGTATATCTATCCCGGTTGTTATGTTCGCAGCAAGGAATTCATACTGCACGGACATAACGTAAAAATTTCCAAATTAAATTTCCAGTTTATCCCAACAGTAAACATTTCCAGTATAATATCAAATATGACGTCCTCCTCAATAGGATCGCATATAAAAATACATACGTTAAATCTTTCGAATAACACGGATCTAGATAAACTTCTAGAATCCATTCGTTTCCAACAAGACCAAGAATTAGTTCCTTTAAATCCTATAAACAATCACCATATTCACCACTATACAGTGTCGTACCTGACAATTGCCTCAATTATCTTTATTCTATGTGTTTATCTGTATATTAAATACAACACAAAAACCCGTAACTAAAAAAAAATAATACTTCCTGAACATAAACAGGAAAATGTGCCTACTCCGGCACCGAGAGAATCAAAATTCAAATTGACTCCATCACCTAAAAAGAAAACGCCGGAAAACTTCTAAAAAATCCAACTCTCACAGCAATAAACCCAAAATGAAACAATAAATTCCAACAATCTACATAGATCTCACACCATCTACAAAGACATATTTTTTTCAAATCAAATTCGACATAATTGGGACATTATGTCATATCTGCCCACGAGTAGAGACATACAACAAAACCAAAACACCAAAATATACACAAAAGGAGAAAACAAGTGCCAACAAATACTTAGATATCCAACTCTAAAAGGGGGCCAGAAAAGGGAATAAGTAGAAAAATTGACAACAACACCTTTTGTCTGATAAAACAATTTTTTTTATTTTTATTTTTTCAATCCGTATTGGGACATTACACATCGTAAGAGGGAAAGGAGATTATTAAAAAAATAAAAAATCAAATATAGAATAAATTTTGTTGTCGTCCGAATTACTCAGCCTCGGGATCGGGACCCACCAGTGGAAAATGACCATCCATGACACTCGGCGTAGGGCAGTACATTGACCGACCAATCAATACCAGGTGGGCCCCTAAAACAGAAAGAAAAAGAAAATTTAATAATTAAAGAAAATTAATTAATCACAGGAACTTACCCAATGCCGACAAGGCCATATTATATTGAGGCCACAAGGAAAAGTTCCATACATGGTACTGCACTGCACGTGGTTCAGCCCCCCAAACAGTTAGCGTGTCCCGGCCCGGACAGACAAAGTTGAGCCGAATTGGCCCCTTCCAACGGGCCCAAACCGACTCAACATAGATCCCATCTATTGCTACTATGTAAACCGGCGGAGCCTTGTATGGAGTCCGTGATATGGCCACCGCAAAAATCATGTTGAAACTGAAGAAATTATCAAAACTCCCAACCTACCGATGTACCACAAAAAATGCATCCCAAGCAATTTTTATCATTAAACAAAATATCAAACACGGCTCCGCAACAAAACCAAACAAAAATTTTCTTCCTAACCCACCCACATGATATCGAAATTAAACAAGCCATTCTTGTCAGAACGGTTAGATGTTTTTTTTTCCTTATCTAGCATCTCGCATTCAAACTCTATCAACAAACAATCATTAACAGGTTGATGCTTAATGATTTTCTTATATTTTTTTCCCTTTCTCTCTCTTTCTATTTTTTTTTATTGTTTAGATAGATCCATAACTCTACACCTACAAAATTCTACACAAACAGATACGTCATACAGACAACGGACAATAATAACTCCTCCTTTTCCCAAAAATTTTTTTTTATCCTCGTAACGAGAAGCAACGAGTGTACAATTAAATATACTCGAAATAAACAGAAAAATGTATATGATTTTTTTTTAATTAGGAGAACCTGAAGATTACCTTATATGCAAAATATCTTGCAGAAATATATCTATTAAATGTACATCTTTCTCTAAAGAAACGATAATACCAAGTAGGTAAGACAGAGGTATAAAAATAAATACTTGTAAATAGTTTCTCTATAAAACAATAACCTTTACGTATAGTAAAATAACTAAATAAATAAAAAAAAGAATAAGTAATAATATCATATGTACTTAAATTAATAATAATACTTACTACCTTTATCCAGCCTATACGTGTATAATAGAAATATTTTAGCATACACCATTTTATGAACTAAATCATTCCATTCATAATGATAATAATTATCAAATAGACAGTATATATATACCTACATATAAATTTTAAGGTATCAAAACTACTATAACTTAGTAGTTACGTATAATTATTAGTAGTAAGAAATAATCTCACTCCCCATTAGAAATTAAGATATGTAAGTGTAAATGTATTTTTTTTACCATATGTTTTTTTTGCGTAAATAATTCAAAGCTAAACTGCTACGTACCATTTCCCGTTGCTATAAATATTTAATTTTCTTTGATGAGAAAGAAAGTTTTCTTCTTGAAAAGAATAAAACTTTCTTTCCCCCAGGGGGGAGGGATGTTGTGACTCAGGTACCCAATAACCCGAATCACAACCATAAGGTCAATACATCACTATATTGCCCGATGCAATATATTGATGTATCACTATATATGACCCTGAAAACAAAAAAAAAACAATTTCATATACTTCAACTTAAATCTAAAAATCATTCAAATTCACTCTTTCATATTATAATAAAATGCAATTAAGCATAATTGCATTTTATTATCAGACACACATTCCACTCACACGGTATGCACACTTACCTACATACAGTGTCTTCTTACTTTTTTTTCCGCATGTACAGTGTACATACGTACATTACTAACTTCCTCCAATCTAATTGTATGTACATACATACAATTATCACAATTATTCGCGCCCTCTTAAAATTAATATTTCAAGACGGGCGCAAAAGTGCATATCGTATTACAGTTTTGCATAAATGCATATAGCTCGCATCAAAGAATTTTTGCATTTTTCTCACGTACGCTTTTTCAACGTCGTGAGAAAACAATAAAAAGAAAAAAGAGCTTTTGGAAAAATATCATGGGTACCTGGGTGCAATTTGCCCAAACCTCGGGGAGTTTGTTTTTTAACCGCTCGCGGAGTAGATCGAACGGGGAGATTTGCAAAAATAAATAAATTGTGAAACTAATCTTTTCTTCAAAAATAAATAAATTGTGAGACAAATCTTTTCTTCAAAAATAAATAAATTGTGAAACTAATATTTTCTTCAAAAATAAATAAATTGTGAAACTAATCTTTTCTTCAAAAATAAATAAATTTTGAAACCAATCTTTTCTTCAAAAATAAATAAATTGTGAAACCAAGAATCTTTTCTTCAAAAATAAATCTATATTTTGCAAAATAAAGTATTGTGAAACATTGGATCACTTTCACGAGTGTGGAGTTACAGAAGAGAATCCCGAACGTGCGCAATCTCGAAGGAGCACGGTGTGTACGCACTGTGCACAGTGTACAAATTAATAAGCTAAGAAAAAAGAAAGAAAAAAAGGAGGTCAATGTACCCACCATAAAAAAAATCAAAAGCAAACATAAAAAAAAAAGAAAAAAAAGAGGTCAATGTACCCACAATAATTCAGAGGCATAGTTGGAAGTTGTTGCAGTTCAACACGCGAGTTATACTAAGGGGTGCACCCCACCAGCTCCAGGAATCCAGCGAGGGAACTCTCCGCCAGTGGTAGTAACCATGAATTAAGTAAGTTCACGCTAACATTTTTTTTTCTCTCTTATAGACTATTTTTGTATAAGATTATCATTAGCGGCTTTATAATAAGGTCCAGCCTCTTAAGGCAACCTATTTCTAAGATTAGGTTAGTAGGGCTTCTTCATATTTTCTTTATTTTGTTAATGTTAAGACATAATCCTAGTGTGGTTGTAAAAGATGAACGGCGCTGGGCTTTGGAGCAAGCATACAGAAGCAAAATAGAGCGAAGATAAGAACAGACGATACGTTTTTTTTTCTTTTTTTTCACTCCTTTCCTTACCATTAATGCACAATGAGACGTAGCATCCTGATGCTTGATTAATTTCACATATGAAGGGGTGGAAGCTGTCGGAACGTTTGGGAGACATCATACCGTGACACAAACGACCCTATGGGGGCTAAGATTGCTACCGATGCTTTGGAGGGTTAGCCAGGGTGGATGGGGGCGATTGGGCCCAAAAGAATCCCCAAAGCTGAAGTTCCAACTTCATCTGGAGCTTCCTCTGCTCTCTCTCTCTCTCTCTCATTCTTTTCTCTCGCCGGCGTTGCAGAACTCTCCGGGTGAATTGAGAATTGTTCGGCGTTGCTGAGGGTTTTCGCTCTTTTCTTTTCCAGCATTGAATAAATTACCTTTTCTTCTTTCTAGGCTTATAGGTTCCACAAGGAGAAGGAAGCCCGCATGGATCTTCGTTTTTTTCGTTCGTCTGTCCGTCTGCAGTCACTCGCAAGTTCCTTTCCTTTTGTTTTTCTGTCCGTCTGTCTGTCTGGTCAGTTATTCTGTCGATCATGCACAGCTTAACAAGCATTGAAGGGATGTGGGTGGCAAGAACCACCCCAAGCCGGCTGATCGCTAGCGGCATACTCGCTGTGCAGCAGCCACCCACGCATATCGCGGACATGATTTTTTGTAGCAAGGAGGTGTCGGATGCCGTACCCGTCTATATCCAGGTAAGAGTGGATGTAGGCAGATCTGCCGACTGACAAGCTTTGTGTTAGACCTTCGTCACACTGCTTGCGAATGTCCGAGACTACCTTTACCAGTGCGAAAGTCTTGCAGTGTTTGTGCCTGAACCCAGACTGATATATTGACAGCAGGCCATTATTCTCTATATGTTCATTGATTTGATCCGCAATGAGAACTTCAAAGACTTTAGCGATGGATGGGAGAATAGTGATGGGACGCCAGTCATTAGGACACTTAGGTGAATTAATTTTAGTGATGGGGGGGATGATGCCGATTTTCCAGCATTTGGGGAAGATGGAGTGTGTGACAAGTCTATTAAAAAGATGTGTAACTAGTGGCAAAATGAAAGGAAGGGTGATTCTGTAAAATTTTATTGGTATCTCAGCATATCCGACGGCGTTAGATTTGATACGCTGCAAGGCCTAAAGCACTTCAGCCTCGCCAAAGCCACGGAACGAGAAACCATTTGCTGAGGGGGGGGGGGGGGGGGGGGGGGGGGGAGAGGCGGTAGGACTGTTCACTAAATCTTGGTTAGAAGTAATGGTGCCTTGGGATGAAGAATTAAGAGTAATGACAAGTGATGTCACAGAGCTATCAGGAGGAGCAATAGGTTGAGCAATAGGATGAACTGAGCAGAGATGCTTTGCAAAAACTTTGCGGTCAACACTAGACGGTGTTCTGGCTTTAGAACCCAACCCAAGATTACGAATCCTACGCCAGTCAACACCATCCCTGAAGTTTCGCATGGTGGTTTCTCTGACCAGTGCCCGTATGCGGTGTTCAGCAGCCCTACGTGCAATCCTAAAAGCTTTGAGATTGGCAGAGTTCTTGTACCTCTTCCAGTGAGTATACGCAATGTCACGAACCTGACATAGCAAGGACACATCAGATCTATTGAATATTTTATCGCTTACACTTCCAATCCGGATTGTTTTGAGAGGGACGTTGCTATGAAAGACTGCTTTAACGGTGCTCATGAATTGATGAGCAGCTTCCTCTGGATCAGCAGCATGATAAATGTATGACCAGTTTCTGTTG
Organism: Dioctria linearis; assembly: GCA_963930735.1. Lineage (NCBI taxonomy): Eukaryota > Metazoa > Arthropoda > Insecta > Diptera > Asilidae > Dioctria > Dioctria linearis. Next base: position 158,229,999 of record OZ005741.1, read on the forward strand.
CCGAGATCAGCGTGAAGGGCCTCTGGCCGAATGGCGGAGGATTGCTGAAAGTACGTTCGGTATGGGGTGGGGAAGCTAGAAAATTAAAAGAAGCAAAAACAATGTGATAGACAGAGACACCCGGACATTGGCCAGATAGCAACGGGGTAATAGAAGGGGATGTGATAATTAGGTCTAGTGTGGTGGCAGGGGAAGTACCGTGACGCGTGGGTGAATGGTTGTTAAGATTTAGTTCAACTTCCTCCAGGAGTTCCCTGAGACAGTTCCCCAAGTGAGAGTAAACACTGATGTCAATGTTAAGGTCACCTGCCATGACCACCTTAGAAAATTGGCTGGTCACAAGGCTCAGTACCTCACCAAGAGAAGACAGGTCTTGATCTGATGGTAGTGTACAGACGTGCGACTTCCTTACACGTCTGTACACTACCACTAGTGCGATTGGGTCATTAATGTTATGTGCACTCCACGTCTTGACCACCATGATTTCCCAGCTGCTCGTTATTTTTTGAAAAACAATTCCATATAGTAACGAATTGCTGCTGCCACCCCCCCCCCTATTCTCAGTGCGATCCAGTCGGTGCAGTCTATAACCAGGAATCTCAATCATTTTGGAGGTATGGTATGGTTTGGTCCAGGTCTCGCTAATGAGAAGAGCACTGGCCCTGCCGAGGCGGGCCGTGTGCCGAATCTCAGCCAGATTACTGAGGGTCGATCTGGCATTAAGTGAGATGATGCTGAGGTTATTGCGGGGGGGGGGGATACTTGATTAGTGCGTATAGTTGTGAGTGGGTATAGTTGTGTAGGAATTCGAGACCAGCGCGAGCAGTTGCTCTCCAAGGACGGACGAAAAGCGTTCATATACAACGTCCGTAGCAGTGGCAGAATATCGCCTGCAAACATAAGTTCTCCTGTGCCTGGTAGATACGCGCAGTACAGCGTTAGCCTCTCTTTAGTTTCAGTGCAAGATGGAGCAGTCCAGTTTCTTCAGTGTCAAGATCTTCGTTAATGTAGACTCTTGCATCCGAACTGTCCCCGATTATGGAGTGTGATCGGGTTTGAACGCAGCTGTTTGATATAAGCTTGGAAGAAGATGGCACAGTCTTCTTCTTTATAAAATCGGATGAAGCCTTTAGGCTTCCTGGGTTGCGTCTGTTACGAGGAGAGTGAGCGCCTGAAGGGCTCCGCCTTCTCAATGTTTTTGGAAAAATCAGGGTGGAGTTCCACACTTGAACATACGGCTGGGAGGAGATATTCACAGGAGCTGAAGCTTGCTTCGGGAATATTGCTAACTATGAGCGTGCGCCTCTTAGTGCTGGTCCTGGAATAAGATTTTAATACTTCGATGTCCTTAGTGATTTTGGTAATAGATCTCTGTTTGATGTGATCAAAGTCTTTACTGAGGGTACTGATTGCTAAGAGGACTGAATTTAAGCCGGAGGTGAGAGTGTCAATTTTAGAGTTGATGTCAGCCAAAAACCCCTGTGTTGGGGCAGCTGCATTAGAGATTTTGCCGGCGGCTGAATGATACTTGGCAGTCGAGATTCAGACTTTACATACCCAGTCCACGTTCTTGTCTTCATAAATAGTCAAGTAATTCACAAATGGGATATCAACACATCTCAGATGAAACCACAATTCACATCAATCGCATGAGATCCAATTGATTGTGGTTTCGTCCCTACGCTTTATGGGTTCAGTAAAGGAACAAGACCTCACAGACGTGGTCTTCTTCTTCTTCTTCTTCAGTGACGTCACTTGAATTATCGTCCACCTTAGATTTAGGTGAGGAGGGGAATGCGTAGTTCCAGTGGCCGTGTCTTGCTGGGATGAGGCCTTTGTCGCACGCTTTACTGGGGGGACTTGAGTAGTTCCAGTGACTGTGTCCTACTTTGATGAGGTCCTTGTCGCACACTGAATTGGGGGGGGGGGGGGGGGTGCTGACGTTGTTCAGCGAAACAGATTTGGCTTTATTCAAAGGTACAGCCTTAGATGGAGGGGTTCCATAAATTGATCTGCCTTTAGGGTATTTGGCGATGCCAGAAGTTCCCTTAGCAGTCTTCTTTGATCGAGTTATAATGCTCGGCATACTATGAGGTAATCAGGTATCCCAACAATGAGAGGCGTTAGTATGCCGATGTTAGGATCACCCGACTGACGTAATGAGGCAAGGATAATGGTAGGTGAACATGGACCGAGGTATTAACCGGTCCCAGCACACAGAGTGTGGCTGATTGCTTGGGACTAGCAATGTTGTCTATGGCAGTGCGAAGCACCCTAGCTCAGATGCATCAACCGCACCCGTGTACAATGAATCAGTTATCCACCCTATGAACTCCGATCCAAACTCCGAGTGAATGACTATATCAGTAAACTACTTTAAAAGCGGAAATATCAATATCAATGCTAATGGAATAATAATAGTATAGAAGTAGTATAATGGTAACGAGATATCACTAGATTAAAAGTAGAATATAGAGATAATTAGATTAAAAAGTGTCCACGCCTCGACAGGGGGTTTGACAAAGTTTAAAGTCTAGAAATGTTATAGGTTAAGTATAAATAGAAAATTGATTAATGTTGATTATTATAGTTAATAATTGAATGCAAAAAATAGATACCACAATGAAATACAGTATTATGCGAACAAGAGTTCAAATTGGATTCCAATTTAGTTCACCTTAAGTTTAATGTCTAGAAATGTTATAGGTTAAATATGAATAGAAAATTGATTAAAGTTGATTATTATAGCTAAAAATTAAATGCAAAAAATAGATACCACAATGAAATACAGTATTATGCGAACAAGAGTTCAAATTGGATTCCAATTTGGTTCACCTTAGGTTTACTGTCTAGAAATGTTATAGGTTAAAATGGATAGAAAATTGATTAATGCTAATAATTATAGTTAATAATTAACTGCAAAAAAAAAATAGATACCACAATGAAATACAGTATTATGCGAACAAGAATTAAAGTCTAGAAATGTTATAGGTTAAATATAAATAGAAAATTGATTAATGTTGATTATTATAGTTAATAATTAAATGCAAAAAATAGATACCACAATGAAATACAGTATTATGCGAACAAGAGTTCAAATTGGATTCCAATTTAGTTCACCTTAAGTTTAATGTCTAGAAATGTTATAGGTTAAATATGAATAGAAAATTGATTAATGTTGATTATTATAGTTAATAATTAACTGCAAAAAATAGATACCACAATGAAATACAGTATTATGCGAACAAGAGTTCAAATTGGATTCCAATTTAGTTCACCTTATATCAGTTTAAATCAAAATGTTGGAATTAATATAGCAATGGCTGCAATACTTATGGTCAGACTGTAATCCTCTTAAGTTCACCTGACAGGTTCCCAAATGAGTACATAGACAATAACAGCAAACTTGGCCTGCTCAAAATTCAGCCCGAAGCAAGGTAGGGCTCTTGTGTTGATTATATGTTGCAGCATGCCTTGATCAATGCTGTGGCGTTGCCCCTCGGGCAACCGTGTAACCAGGTGGCCGGTCTTCAGAAGTCGATAGGATTATGCCGCCTGAATACCAGTTGGCGGGTGTTAGCTAAACAACAATATTTGCTAATTTGATATAAATTGGTTTAACCTGTAGCTTCACACTCTTAATAATCAACACACTTGTAAGAAAACGTTAGTCCCCTATTATGGGAATAATTGCAAGTTGTTCAATGTTTTATTCTTTTCCTTTATTATTTTCACAGGTTTAGAAAAATGGCGGCAGGACGCCGAGACTACGTCAGCATCACCATATACTGTAAATTCTCAGATTCTATCAAAAACCGTCCCGAACACCAAAACTCCAATGTGTCGATAAACTCCTCGGGACTGATGAGTAATTACATACGTTAAATTAATTTATTTAAAGTTATACAACCAAAAAACTTTCAAAAACATAAATAAATTCGCGGAGCTGAAATTTAACACGACCTGTAGTTGCACACATACATAAAGATTCTTAGCGCACTATACTTACGAAAAATTGGATATTTAAACTTAACGAAAGTTCCTCTCACACGAGTTAAAGTTAACTTGTATACGCCTGTTAAATTAAAGGGCGCGTTCGGTTTACATAAGTAAATGTACTTACATATACGTCTGTTGTAGTTCAGCCTTTTAATGTGTCACAGCCTTAACCCCGTTTTCGCTCCATAACCGAATGTTGACATACCCACTAGTTTACTTGTGCCAGTACAAAAACGAGTTCCACTCATTTCAACTTTTTAGCGAAGTGGAACTTGAGAAATAGTCAAATTGAATACATTTTTTGATTTAAGTAGTCTCTAATAATAACAGTGGGTGTGTAACTTGTGAAATGTCAACACATTTGTGTTTTGGCTTTTATACGAAGGGAGTGATTTTTATTTTTCAGTAAGAAATTTCATAAATTTAGAAGATATTTATGTAAGCAAAATTATTATACCCTTAGCACTTTCTTTTTTCTTAAAATTTTTTCTCCGAAATTACCTACACACCTACACGAAATTGCTACACAATTTATGACCTTTTCAATATATAATTTTTCATTTGAAACCATTTTCTCTGAAAAAAACAAATATGCTCACATTTCACAAATTCTACACCAGATGATTATAAATAACTACATACATCAAAACGTGTACCAATTGCAGAAAATATACTCTATTTGACTATTTCTCAAGTTCCACTTCCCTAAAAAGTTGAAGTGCATGGAACTCGTTTTCATACTGCCGCAAGTAAACTGATTGGAATGTCAAGAGGAGGTGAAAACCATGCTTACACTCCCTTAGGCCGTTTACACATAGAAAAACGAAAACTAACACATATTTGCTGCAATACATGTAATAAAATATTGGATATTTACTCTAATTACAGTTTCAATAAAAAAATATCCATATTTAAAGCTTTATTTCAATTAAAACATATTTTTATGTTTATTCGTACGAGAAACAAATTTTCGTTCCGAACTGTCAAGTATATTTTCGTTCCATACTACGTTCCACACACGAACGAATATTCTTTTCGGTCGTACATAACCTCATTTCCATTTATTTACCTTTGAGACAAAACCAACACAACTTTTATTCGTTCGTTTTTGATATGCAAGCATAAACGAATTTTCGGTGTGGAACCGTTTATTCGTTTCTCGATGTGTAAACGGCCTTAGATTACCAGCGCACACGACGATCCCGACTCAAAAATTGAGCGAATTTATACTTTTCGTCGCGTAATCGTTCAATTTAACGTAACACTTGGGAAATTGCTGCCTGATTTGTTTTAATTTTTTTTATTTATGAAAGCAAAAAAGGAATTCGAGAAGCGTTTGTTATGTAATTTGTATAAATGTGAGCTAATTTATAACAAAAACTTAAAACCAATTTGGCGATAGTCAAATGTCAACGCGGTCAATCTGCTAGCATATTTCATCCAACTCGTCGCACGTGACGCTAGCCTCGCTGAAATTGCTTGTCTTAATTATATATATTTATTCTATTAAATACTTAAATTTGCATATTTCTCTATCGCAGGAGCGTGATAAACAATCCACCAACACAAATTTGAGGTAATTGTGTTGTATGCCTTAAGCCGGTCCCACACAATGCGTGCATTTGTCAAATATTTGCCAATGCGTCTCATTTGACAAGGTGTGTGTGAGCTACAAAGAGGAATATTTTTCATTCGTACGCTTTAGCCAAGTTTGTAATGCGCCCTTTTTCTGCGACATGTGTTTATGCGTTTATTACATAAATGTTTTCTGTGCCTCTCTATTTGGCGAGGTATGTGGGAGCTAAATGCAGCAAATATTTGTTATGTGTGCGCTTCCCACTGAAAATGGGAAACAGACGGTTAGTCGTGTACACAGTCTGTGGCGTATCAGGCAGAAATTTATATTGCGCTCAAAAATGGAATGTTCAAATGAATTGGTTCTGGAGTTATGAGCTAGAGCCTATTATATGGGATCCAAAAAATCCCCAACATAAAAATAGATATTCTGTGGCTGATGCGTGGAGGTGAATTGCAAATTCTATGAGCAAAGAATATGCTGTAGCAGAACTCAAAAGGAAGAAAGATTCCTTGATGTCAATTTTTCGCCCACTTTTTCTGAAGGAGAAGGCGATGTTTACAAACCTAATTGGTTTTGTTATCAAGCTATGGCAACATGTTTGCGAGGAGTTTATCAACCAAGGACATCTATAAACAGAGAGGTTTGTAATTATATTTTTATTCATGAAATACACATAAAAAATTATGTAAAAATTTATACCTCATCCCTCGACTTACACGGTACATACGTTCCCGGTAAAATCGTGCATAACGAAACCGTGTAAAACGAGACACAGAATTCATACAAAATAGAAGGATATGTTCAATTAAACTGTAAACCGTGTAAATCGATCTAAAGAAGATAAAGAAAAGTCGTGGATATGTTCATTATAACCGTGTAAAATGAGATAAGGATTAAAGAATTAAAGGGGATTGGTTCATTAATTTTAAGAGACAATTTAATGCTTCTGCTACTTCAATTTATTTTTGAAAATTCAAAGCATAAACATTAATTATCACCGAATAGGTACAAAAAAAACAATAAAAACACGTAAACACATATTAACAGTTCCATTCAAGTAAAAACAATAAAAACCTTAAACAAATTAACAATATTCCGTAGGTACAAATAAAATCAATAGAGGAATACAAGCATAAATAACCTTCATAACAACTAAAACTTAAAAAACAGGAAAAAAGTCAGCCTTTACCCTTCTTCTGAGTTTTGTAAAGCTAGAATTCTTCCTTTCTGTGGTGGTGGTGGTGTAGCATCACTATCCCAAACACTAACAGAAAATTCATCAACGTTTCGCAGAGGTTCTGCTTCACTAATTGAGATGTTGGCAACATTTTGCACTTCGTTAATAACAACTGATTTACATTTGGATGGTACGAAATCGGTAACCAACATTTGCTTACTTTGGCGGGTATTCTTGTAAATTTCTTCATATTGACTGAGTGCATTTTTATTGTTCTTTGAAATTTCAATGCTGAAGACCTGCAGGCAGGTTCCGATTATCCGCTACCTCTATGCACTGGTGGAGATTGGTCCACTGCCGCCAAGGTAGTTGATGTCGAGAAGGTGAAATGGTCAATTTCAACCTTCTCGGCCTTTAAAGCCCCGGGTCCAGACGGTATTTTGCCTGTCTTTCTTAAGGCTGAGAGCGTCGTGCTGGCCCCATACATCGACTCGATTTTCAGGGCATGTATCGCTTTTGGATATGTCGCTGAGATGTGGAGGAAGGTGAGGGTTGCCTTCGTTCCGAAGCCTGGTAAGGGCTCCTGCATGGACCCGAAGAGTTTTCGAACCATAAACCTCTCCTCTTTTATTTTGAAATGCCTGGAGAGGCTGGTAGATGAATATATTAAGGAAGTTCCCTTAAAGGCTTCTCTCTTAAACACCTCACAGCACGCTTACCGGAGGGGCAGATCTACGGAGGCGGCTCTCCACTCAATGGTAATTGTAATTGTCATCGAACGGGGACTGGATCGTGACTGTTTTCCTTGGGAGCCTTTCTGGATATCGAGGGGGCTTTTGACAAGGCCACCCCCGAGTCGCTATGTGAGGCAGCTCGTCGACATGGTGTTGACCGCACTGTTGTGTGATGGATCAACCAAATGTTAAGACGATGATACTTAACTGTGAATGTAGGCGGCCGAACCTGTCTCAGTGTGCTGGTGGAGAGAGGCTGCGCGCAAGGGGGTGTGCTATCCCCAGTACTCTGGTGTATGTTGGTTGACTCACTCATTACGGTACTCAAAAACCAGGGATTCTCATGTGAAGCGTATGCGGATGACATCCATCTGCTCATTTCCAGGCATAGCATGGCTGCTGCCTGTGCCTTCATGCAACGAGGCCTCAATATTGTTGAGGACTGGTGCACCCGTCATGATATGACAGTGAACCTTGCAAAGTGCTCTTCTCCAGAAGACGTAAGCTGGGGTACTTTGTGCTTCCAAAGCTTTTTGGACTTACTCTGCAACTCTCTCCTCATGTCAAACACCTTGGAGTCTTCCTTGACTCGAAGCTGACATGGAGAATGCACGTAGAAGAAAAAGTTAATGCGGCTATGAGGGTCTTCGCTCAATGCAGGAGAACCTTTGGCTGCACATGGGGCATGAGACCGAGGGTTGTGTATTGGATGTACCCCTCGATCGTCAGACCCATGCTTACATATGCCTCCTGTGTATGGTGGCCGAGGACGCTTGTGGGGACTGCGATCCGGAAACTGGCGGACCTGCATAAGCTTGCCTGCTTGGGAATTACGGGCTCCATGCGATCTACGGCTACTTCGGCTCTTGAGGTCTTACTCAATCTGCCACCCCTGGATCTTGTCATTCAGGTAGAGGCCAAAAGGGCTGTGTGCAAATTGCGTTTATGGGGATGTTGGTAGGGCGGCTGGACTGGCTCTTCTCATTGCTCTATGGCGTATCGGCTGGACTTGGAAAACCCTCTAGCCGGTATGCCACGGGATGCGATGGTACCAGAGCTTCGTTTCGGGCGTCGCTTCTCTGTAAGCTTTCCTGCAAGGGAATCGTGGACTGAGGGAGGTGCCTTATCGTGTCTTCCCCCGTCTGCTCTAAAAATCTTCACCGACGGCTCTCTCACTAATGTGGGAGCTGGGGCAGGTGTCTACTTTCCTGAGCCTGGTTATGGAATGGAGTACTCACTTGGAAGACACACCACTGGCAGCGAAGTTAGCCCCTGATATGCAAATCAAGGGGAGAGATATCGCTATCCTTTCGAATAGTTAGGCAGCCTTGATTGCTACCGATGTTGAGCCTTGTAAAGATTTTAGTTTGTCTAAAATATCAATTTTCTTTTCCCAACTAATTGCTTGTCTTTACTTGGGAATCGGTTTTCGTTTTGTTGACATTATAGGGCTATAATAAGATTAAAACACTATTACGAAATAAATTATTAAAAATACAAAACTGCTTTTTTCTCCTGTTATTAGACTTCACTTAGACGTTTTCTTTCTCCTTTCCTTGCATTCAAATTCAAACATAAAACAAACTTCAATCGCAAGCGTCAAAGTCCTGGATGCGTTAAGTAACTTTTAATCGAGCTTTTAAAAGAATGCATTCGTTAATATGTGTTTTACCACAGCTGATATGTCAATTCCACTAATTGACAAATACGAATAGACTGCGCTCGCAACGTACAGCTTAATGAAATCTGTCAATTCCTAAAATTGATTTTCGAAAGGAAACTCCAATTACGAACAAGAATCCACGTATGCTGAAATAAAATATTGTCGTGGAGTGTAGCGGTTAAATAAAAAAGAAAGAAATTTGATTTGTCACTCTATTGTTCACTCAATTATTTATTCCAAACGAATAATACTATTAACTAAACAAATATTAATCTTATGAGGAAATTAATTACTTGAACAAATTCTATTAATACGCAAAATTTACTTCCCTCAACTTACACGCACAAGCTTAGAAACTTCACTTGCAATTCACTGATTCACTGTGTTGTTATATGTATTTAATAACTAAAGGAAATTTAAATGTACAAAAAGAAACTATATTTTACTCGAATTTATCTCTTTCTTTTCAATAATAACAAATTAGAAAATTATGCTACGTTACAATTTCATATATATAAATATAAGGTAAAAACATTTTTTCCTTTCTGTTTCTTAACTAATATATATACTAATGGCTGAAAGTAAATAATAATTAGAACTCAAGGTAGATCCTAATTTCCAATTATTATGTTGTGTAAAACTGACCTAATGGCATTTTTTTCACACGATAAATAATTGTTAGAAATGTCGATTTACTTGAGTGAATTAGTTAAATGGCTGAAAGGAAGAAATTAAGAATAAAAAAATCAATCGTTCTTGTTAAATTCATACATGTGTGTATAACCAACACCTGGCATGCAAACACAATGAAATTTAACCTAAATTGAAGATAAATGATTAATTCACAAAGTTACCTTGAATTTAATTTAAATTTGTTGCTATTATAAATTCAACCAATAAATTCACTTGAAAATTTGTTGCTGTTGCGAATTGCCTTTGAAAAATTTAATGCTTCTATTGTTGAAGAATATACTAAGGTTGCTGAAATTTCTATTTCCTTTATTGATGACACTTTATGAAAAACTTACAAATTGTGGGGGGAATGCTACTACATGTGCTCTCACTTTGACAACTTTGAAAAATAAGAAGGCAGAATGAAGAATGAACCCCCTTTTTATAGAGAATTTTGTTCCGACTTCATATCCATAAAAATGAATTATGCAATTTTTAGGCTTAATTTGACTACAATATGTGAATTTGTTGTAGTCATTTGATGTCAAATTACAAATTGCATTTTTTGACATCTTTCCCATAGGAATTCTTTTTAATTTCACGTAATTATTATAAGCTTTCCGAATCTGTGCCATAACTTATCGATACGCCATCTTTTAGTTCAATTTACCAAATTCCTCTCAGAATTCATTTTGTTCATCTTCATCCTTGTGCCTTTCACACATTTGTGTCTCTTTCGCACTCATTGGTGTAAAGGGAATTTCGAAAATTCGCGATTATTCCGTAAACCGTGAAAAATTACGCGACGCGAACGCGCCCATTCGATTCTGCGTCTCTTTTGACCCCGGGGTGATATGTCAAACATCGTGAGAGTATGGAGTTTGACGTGTTTATTTTTATGCGAAATGTCAGCCGCGCGCGAATTTTGTTTTTTGATAAAATTAAGTGTTAAATTCAGTGTTTGTGTATATCCCAGTTATTCATCGCGGGAATTACACAGTGTACTACAGGTAAGTGCATAAATTTATTTGTTTTATGTATTAATTATATATTTTCTGCCTTTCTTTTTCGACTGGCATAGATATCTGTCAAGGTGAATCTATTTGCAAATTTCACCTAAGATATCTGTGCATTAATTGTAAAAGGTAATTAAATTATGTGTACGTACCTAGTACGTTCTTGTTTGTGTGTTTTTATGTTGAAGAACAAAAATTCATTGCATTTGCATGGTGCCTATGTGGCGCCATGTATATACAGACAACTTGTTATTGTTGTTTATATCTTTATTTCATTTATTTCTGTAGCATATTTATCTTTGAAGTTCATATTTTAATTCGTTTTTTGTTTATTTCAGGTTGTCGTGGGACCCTATGCATCTGTTGCATCTCCAGATGCGGTAAGATTTTTTAATTTACGTTAAATCTGATTTTTTTCTCTTTGTAGGTCGGTCGAACATTCTCCCCCCTGTTGAACATTCATGTTCAACCGTTTCTTAAATCGTTGTATACCTCGTTTGTGGTACTTACAAAATCGCAGCTTGCCATCAGCAAGTACTCGTAGGGGCACCTGATAACGATCTGGTAAGTTAATCGTCTTTTCTCTATTGTGACGTCGTTGTATATCATAGAAATCAATTCTTTTTATAGTATCGCTTGACAGGAAGATGTCCACCTTTTCTCGTGTTGTAAACCGCTGGAACGAGTTCTCGATTCTCATCTCAGCTTCTTTAATAGTTGTAGTGAGCAGGAGACTCTGTAGGTCGATGACCTGAGCGCCGTTAATCATGACAGGTCCCTGTGTAACTGGTTTAGTTTGTGGAGTATCTCCCTCTACAGCCTTGTAGGGCTTTGCTGTCCTGGACAATTCCTGCTCGGTATTCGTCGATGACTTAACTGGTCTTTCTGGATTCTGCGTACCTTGTGTGTTTGAAGCAGCTGTTCCTTGAACATCTGGTTCCGACTCTGCAGTGGCCTCGACGATATCGGATCATAAGTTGTTAAATTCGCTTAGGTCATATGTAGGAGCGTTGAGAGGACTACCAGGCAGAGAAAAGTTGAAGTTGAGATCATCATAAATGTCCAAAATGTCTTGGTCGACTGTAAATTCAGACATCTGTAAATAAAAACTAATAAGTAAATGTTTTTTGTTTTAGGGGGACAGCACAACATTTAACATATGTGTTAGTTTTACACATATTTGTTAATTAATTTAACGGTAACCTACAAATTTTGTTGATAGGCCTGACAAATGTACTTGTCTGTGTTTTAATTCTGACGACACGAACTAGTCCATCAGCTCCTGGGTGGACTTCTTCAATAACACCTACTGGCCAAGTGGTTGGGGCAGCATTATCAACTTTCAATAACACCACATCTCCTTTGCAGATGTTAGGTTCTGGTTGAAACCATTTTGGTCTATTCTGGAGTTGGTTTAAGTAATCCTTAGACCAATGGTTCCAGAACTTTTGTACCATGTGTTGCACACTTTTCCATCGACTGGAGTGTGTTACGTTGTCCATATTAAGATTTGGCTCTGGAATGGCGTTTAGCGATTGTCCTATTAGAAAGTGTCCAGGAGTCAGAACAACTTGATCATTTGGATAATTGTTAACTCGGCATAAGGGCCTTGAATTTAAGCAGGCTTCTATCTGGGTTAATAGTGTAACATATTCCTCAAATGTGAGGTTTGAGTTGCCAATAGATCTTCGTAGATGGTATTTTATAGATTTGACACCTGATTCCCACAATCCTCCAAAATGAGGTGCTGCTGGTGGATTCATGTGCCATGAAATGGATTTGTCTGCAGAGTATTATAATAATAATAATAACAATTCTTTATCAGCTCCATTTAGCTTTACAATACCCATTAATAATCATAATAATACATTACGATAGTAATATATCTAACTTCGTTTTGATAAATTCAATGCATAATTTCTTAAATCTAAATATATTTCTTTCAGCTCTATCACATTTTAACTTATTGTACATTTTTAATCCCTTATGTAAAAGTGAATTTTGAGATCTATTTGTACTGCAAAAGTCAAGTCTAAGTTCATTGGCATTCCTTAAATTTATTGAGTGAATGTCCCCTACATAGCTCAAATTTCTATATAAAGAATCAGGTAGTACCTTATTCTTAATCTTAAAAATAAATAACAAGACGTTAAAAATTATTCTTTCTTCAACATTCATCCATTTCAATCCACTTAACATTAGCTTTATAGGAGTATATCTGTTACACAGCAATATAATTCTCATAGCTTCATTTTGCAATTTTTGCATCCTACTCATCATTTCTTTGTTACTTAAAAACAATATAGATGAAAAATATTCAAAATGAGGTCTAATAATCGAATTATAAATTTGTATTGCAGTTAACAGCGTTACCTTATTCCTATTCTCTTTAAAAATCCTATTTTTTTACCAATTTTCTTGCAAATATAATTTACATGACTCTTAAAATTTAATTTACTATCCAATACTATTCCTAAATATTTAATTTTATTAACTTGCTCGATTTCATCACTACCCATTCTAATTTTACCACAAAATTCACCATTAATTGCCATACATTTTGACTTCTTCACATTTAGTTTAAGTTTATTCATTTTCAGCCACGTGTCCAAGGCGGATAAATCCTCCTCTAATAGTTTAATTCCCGCATTAATTTCCTTACACTCTATATAAACCAATGTATCATCCGCAAACAGTACAATTTTTGAGTGCTTCATAACCGTCACTATGTCGTTTATATAAACTAAGAAGAGAAAAGTTCCCAGAATGGACCCTTGGGGGACCCCAATCCTTACTTCCAGCCTGTCCGAAGTAGCGTCACATACTCGCGTTCTTTGGTACCTTTGAGATAAGTATGAGTTGAACCATTCATACTCTTTATTTTTTACACCATGTCTATATAACTGATCCATTAATATTCTGTTGTCAACAGTTTCAAATGCTCTTTGAAAATCGAGAAATACAGCTAGCACTTTATTTTTATTTTCCAGTTCCTCCTTCCATTGGATTAACACCCAATTCAATGCTGTTTCACAGGAATGACCTTTGCGAAAGCCGGACTGTTGTTTCGCGAAAAGTATGTTCTTGTCAAAGAAATCTTCAATTTGTATATGAACCACTTTCTCTAAAATTTTTTCATGTATTGCCAACATATTTATTGGTCGAAATTCTTCAGCCTTTAACGCATTTTTCTACTTTTTCTACTGGTATTACTATCGACTCCTTCCATGCATTTGGAAATACCCTTTCCTCCAAAGATTGGTTAATGATTTTCAGCATTGGTGGTCCTATTTCTTCCCAATTTTCAATAAATATTTTTGTACTAAGCTTATTAAAGACTTTCTTTTTATTCATATTAAGAACTATTTTCTTTAGATGATTTAGCCCTATTAAATTAAACTTAAACTCACTATCAGCTTGAAGCAATCTATAACTGTATTGCACATGGGGATTGAATTGCTAATGTCATTTATACTTTCAATAAAAAATCTGTTTAAATATTCTGCTATATCTGTATCTGTAGTATAAACTTTATCGCCAATCTTCACTTTTTTTATATCGTTTCTATCCTTCTTCATTACATATCTTTTAATTGCTTTCTACATCTCTTAGAATTCTCCGCTCCAATGATTTTACATGTAATATAGTCTTTCTTAGCTGACCTTATTCTTTTAGAATAGATGTTGCGAATAAGTTTATAATTAAACCAGTCACTTGCACTATTCGTTAAAGTTGCCTTATCGTATCTTCTTTGTTTTTCTTCCTTTATTCCTAATAAATCCTTTGTGAACCAGTTGCCTCCATTTTCCTTTACTTCCTTCTTTACTGTAAGCTCATTTACGATATTTTTTAATTTCTTTTCAAAAAGCTGTGCACTTACGTTTAGATCTTGCATTAAACAAGTATTTTTAACATTATATTCCACTAATCTTCTTGAAAATTTACCCTTATCATATTTTAAAAACTGAATAAACTTTTTATCATTCTCTTTATGTAAATTTATATGAATTCTTATGAACAATGTCTCATGGTCACTAGTTTTCAAATCTTTACACGTTCTGGCATTTACATAATTCATGTCGGTAATTGCATAGTCAATCAATGACTTTGTATTCTGTGTTATCCTAGTATACTCCGCCACAATTTGTTTAAACCCATTATCCAAAATTACACCCTTAAGCACTATTGCATATGTTGTATCACTAGTAAAATCCACATTAAAATCACCAACGATTATCACATTTCTATATAAATCAGATAATTCTTCACACCATTCTGTAAAATAGTCACAAAATTGTCGCACTGATGCACTTGGGGATCGATATGTTATCACAAATATAAAGCAATCTTTTCCAAACCAACATCTTATAACTAACCACCAAACATTTTTTGTAATCGCTATCTTAGATAATATTTCATATTGCCATTGTTTTTTTAAGTATAAGACTACGCCGCCTGTTCTTCTCATATCAGAATCACATCTTACGACGTTATATCCTTCAATAGTTAACTCATAATCCCCAATATCATCCGTTAAATGCGTTTCTGATAACATAACAAAGTCAAACTTCTTCGTGTTCAATATTATTCCTAACTCATCAAAATTGTTTAGTAGTCCTTGAATATTAAGATACACACCCTGTAATTCCTTTAATTGCTAATACTTAATATTATTTTTTTCAACCTCTACTTTCCTTAAGTACACAGGACACTTCCTACTTAATGAAACGTGGTTTATAGCAAGTCCAAGATTAAGATTATTATTCGCTCTAATGCAATTAACACACTCCTCTTTAATTTCCTTACAACATTCTCTTGTCTCATGATTTTCCGTACAACGTGCACATACAGAATTCCTTTTACACTCGGCTGCTTTATGTCCAAAACCTAGCCATTTAAAACATCTCATTATATTGTATTCCTCATAAACAGCGCAATCATCCCAACCAATATTTACTTTTCCTAGATCCATTACCTTATGAAAACTTTCAGCATCCAACTCAATCACTGCATTATAATACCAGAAACTTCTATCTCTTCTCGTCTTAGATTTCTTAAAAATTTTAATACACTTCAGTTCACTTTTCTTCAACACTTCATTTTGCAATCTCAACTTTTCCTCTAACGAATTTTGATCTAGCTCATCCCTAATTCCACTAATGAATAACTTTGGATTTCTTAATTGCGGAATTTGGATCTCGTAATTTTCACTCAACTTTTGTTGTACAACAGCTTTCACTTTGTTTCTTTCCTGGTCATTTTCACACATAATAGCCACTACTCCATTATGTTTTCCCTCTAATCTGCTTATTTTAAGATCTGTAGGGTCGACCTGCTTCTTGAGATCCTCTTTTGTTTTGGAGTTAGCCTCCTTAGCTTTCGGTTTTAATAGGACTGGCACCTGTTTTTTTAATTGGCTAGCATAAGATTCTTTATTTGCAGTTTTGCAGCTTATCTTCTTAACCTCATTTAATACTTCCCCATCTGTCTTATTCATTTCATTTAGCTTTCCTAATATTTCTTTAATTTCACCGCCTTGATTTAGAATTTTTGATTTATTCTCAAACACAGTTTGGAATACTTCCTCAAACATATTAATTATAGCTTCCTTACCTTCCACACAGGCATCACACATATATAGAACATTGTTCTTTGTTGCAATAAAATTTTTATCATATTCCGTCAAACGTCGTACACTTTTCATGGAATAGACCATTACAGAACCCATTGCACGGATATCCAACCTCATTTCGAATGTTTTTATTACACTTTTTACACAAAAGTCCCATCGTTTTTTCAAATTTCTTCTGACGAATTTCTTTGTTTTTAGGTTAGCCGACTAAAAATTGACTATCAGATTTTTTGGCGCAATTCGAATAATCACTGTGATATTAGTCACTGTGATTTAGTCACAATTTATCCTAGCAATCACTTATTTATTTTTTATTAAATGCAAGTTCAAATTTATGATGAAATTTATCAAAATTATAGAGCAAAAACCTATTGAAACTGACACCTTTGACAGCTATCACTCTACAATTCAGCAGCATTTGGCCATGCTTGCTTGTTGTAATTCCCTTTCTAAAATTGATTTGCCGCCAACGAAATTCGTGCCACAATCGGAGTAGATTTCCGTGCGCAAACCTATTCTGCTTACAAATCTTTTCAAAGCTGCAACGAACGCATCTGCAGTCATATTCGATACCAACTCGATGTGTATAGCTTTCCTTGCCATACAAATAAAAATGCAAAAGTATGCCTTTTGTAATTTGGCATGTCTCAAATTGGATGATTTCGCAGTCAATGGTCCAGCACAGTCAATTCTAATCCTTGAGAATGCTCTTGTGATATTTACCCTAGCTGGGGGTAAGTTACCCATTAACTGCGTCATAGTTGCTTGGCGTAGTTTGAAGCAAGTAATACATTTGTGCAATCGAGTTGTGATACAACGTCTTCCATCCAAAATCCATACAGAGTTACGTGTTGTACTCAAAACTAACTACTCCCATGTAATGTTTCCAAATGTATTTTATCAATATATATGTCAGTCACATGATGGTCACGAGGTAGTTTAATTGGATGCCTTCTATCAAAGGAAATCAACGCGTGATCTAAACGTCCGCCTACTCGGATCAATCCATCTGTGAGAGCTAGTCTCGGACCTGGGAGGAAAACCCGGTTTATAAATGACAACTCAGTCGATTTAACAATTCAAATATAAAATTTTATTAATACTTCACTGCTTATAATTATATCACAATTCATTTACTACAAACTACTATAAAATTCAATATACAATTCAACAAGAAATTCAAATAAAACAAAACAAATTAAAAATTCAAGTAAAATTCAATAACAAGTGACGATTCCGTAGTCCGTCTCCTTTAATTCGTCTTATTCTAGAAAAATGAAGAAGAAGAATTAATCGTCTATGAGAAATGAGTTCTAGAACAAAGAAGAAGAAGTCTTAATCGTCTATGAGAACAGTATTCCTATATAAATTTAAGAGTTCTATTTTTAAGCACACGGGTAGCAATATGCTACTATAAACAAGAAGAAGATTACAGATTATTCTCTGCAGCAGAATTATTCTTCTGCGCAAATGTGAGCAGCAGATTATTCTTCTGCGTAAATATGAGCAGGAGATGTAGCAGATTATTCTCTGCGGCAGAATTATTCTTCTGCTTAGGTGTGGGCAGGAGATTGCAGATTATTCTCTGCGGCAGAATTATTCTTCTGCTTAGGTGTGGGCAGGAGATTGCAGATTATTCTCTGCGGCAGAATTAATCTTCTGCTTAGGTGTGGGACGGAATATTGGAAATAATAGGACTTTCAGATTATTCTCTGAAATATAGAATTATTCTTCTATTTTGGAGGTTGGGAATGATATTCTAGTCGTTCGGATTATTCTCCGAATCAGATTTTCTGCTGCGGCTCATCGGCTTTTATAGCCGCCGCATCCAGTTATGAGCTCTCGCCTTTCGGTGTTGCCCTAGCGACGTTTATATCATTTGCATGTGTTCTGACTGGGCGAAGGCGAAGCCAGCTGATTAGAGTAATGTCACTTGATGACATTGCAAATATGTAAACATGCTGGTACGTGTACTGCAGTGGTTTTGTGGTTATCTGTGTTTATTCCATTTTTGTTGTTTTTATATTGTTTAAGTAGAAGAGAACAGCCTGCCGACTTAAAGGTTTTAATTACAGCGTCAAGGTTGACGCTGAATTGTGGTGGAACATCCAGTGGCAAACAAGTTCAGTGAGGAACAGAATACTTGTGAATTTTTAGGTAAGTATTCTGTTTTGATTATTTATTTTGGAAATGAATACTTTGTGGCTTTTTGTTTTGTAAGAAGATGTAAATATAGAAGTGGAAAGCATCGAGGGAACGTGAATGCATCGGTGGACTAAACACCATCTCTGTCGAGCATTGGATTGAGCCGTATAAGTTTACTCTGTTTTGACACTGTCTGGTGTCGTAGTAGATCATGATATTCCTTTGGAAATGCCGTTTGTTGTACTAACTTGAATATAGTCCTTTGTGCTTGGATATACTCACTACTAGTTAGTACGTTAATCCTTTTATTGTTAGGATTTTTACAATTATGAATGAACCGTTGGATCATTGCTGTGACACGAATGAGACGGGTGAACGAAGAATATTTTATAAGAATATTGTCTTCTACGTTGATGAGAAGGCTTGTTACAATCGGTGCCTTTTGCTCTAATGTTGTTGATTCAGTGACTTCGCAATTGTCTGGCCACTTATTTTGAGTTTGCTTTAACCATGTGGGGCGTACCACCATGATTCATTGTTACGTAGTTGAGTTGCTGAAATGCCACGTGAGGCCAAATCAGCGGGGTTGTAGACTGATGCAATGTGTCGCCATTGCTTGAATTTTAATGTTCCTTGTATTTCTACAACCCGATTTGCAACATAAATTTTCCATTTGGATGGATGATCCTTAATCCACTGTAATACGATTTGAGAATCTGTTCATGCTGTTATAGGAATGTCTTGTAACTGCATGCCTTGTATTACAGCCTTAATTAGCCTTGCAAGTAGTAGTGCGCCATTTAATTCTAAGCGTGGAATCGTTATTGGCTTGAGAGGAGCTACCTTTGTCTTTGCGGTTACCATATGTGAAGAAATTTCACCGTTGTTGTGCTCTACCCTGTGGTAGATCGCTGCTGCATAAGCGTTAGACGATGCATCACAAATCCCATGAAGTTGCATACGTAGTCCTGTAACATAATGAATCCACCTTGGGATCCTTAATTACTCTAATGCAGTTAAGTGATTTGTAAACTCTGTCCACCATTTCTGGATGTGTTCTGAGACTGGATCATCCCATGCTGAACCTGTAATCTAAAGCCTTTGCATCAAGATCTTAGCTTCTATTACGACAGGAGCTAACCAACCTATCGGATCGTATAACGATGCTATTTGTGATAAGATGATCCGTTTTGTCCATACTGAAGGTGAAATAAGTGGTTTGATTACAAAGGTAAAGTAATCTTCCTTAGAAAACCATTTAATTCCTAAGGTTTTGATGGACTCTGTGTCTGAAAATATCAGAGAATTTTTTATTCTATGTGATCAGACGGAAGATTTTCCAATAATTCGCTAAAATTGCTGGCCCATTTCCTCAGGTTGAAGCCAGTTGATGTCGTCATTTGAATTAATTGTTGTTGCAGTTCCCTTGCTTTAGACAAATCATCATCGCCAGATAACAGATCATCTACATAAAAATTATTAGAGACTGCTTCTGCTGCTAAAGGCCAAGTGTCCCTTTCATCTGTAGCCAGTTGTTGTAGAGTCCTAATGGCTAAATAAGGAGCTGAGGTGGTCCCAAATGTTACGGTGTTGAGTTGATAGTCCTGTAATGCACCTGTCATAGGATTCCGCCAAACTATTCTTTGGAAAGTTCTATGTTCTGGGTGCATTTCTATCATGCGATACATTTTCTCAATATCTGCATTCATGACAACCTTGAACTTCCTCCAATTGAGTAATGTATTATATAAAGTCGGCTGCAATGTTGGTCCCTTTAACAGATGCTGGTTAAGAGATGTGCCATTTGTCGTCTTGGCAGACACATCAAACACAACACGTAATTTTGTTGTTGAGGCGTCTTTGAACACAGCATGATGTGGTATGTAATAATATTGCTCATCATTACGTGGCGGACTTACTTCCTCCATGTGACCTAATTGGATGTACTCATCTAAACATTTTTCATACCTCGTTTAAATTCTGGTTTTCTTGAATATTGTTTTTGAAGATTCTCATACCGTTTAATGGCATGCTGTATAGAGTCACCTAATACTGGTGTTGTATTATTTATAAAAGGCAATTTCACCTGATATCTTCTTGATTCTAAACGAATGCAAGTGTCTTGAAAGATATGTTGACAGCTTTGTTCTTCCTGGGATAGAATTGGTATTGTAGATACTTCTTGTTTCCAGAATTGTCTAAGTTGTGTGTCTAGAGCGTCTGTGGTAGCCAAGAATGTCTTGACTGTACTGTCATCGACTACTTCCTCGGTTGTTCCGATTAGTATCCAACCAAACATTGTTTTGATTGCTGTTGGACTGCTGTTTGAACCTCGTACAATGCCTTCTTGTACGATTCTAGCATAAACCTTGGCACCTAATAAAGCGTCTATTTTGCCAGGCTTCCAGTAAGTGGGATCTGCTAGCTCTTAGTTGTCTAAGTATTGATAGCTTTTCTTTGAAATTGGTGTATTTGGTAAACTATCAGTGACTTTGTTGATGATCAGGAAGTTTTCTTCTATTGTTCTCTCATTTGATCCGCAAGATTGCAACTGAAGCTTCGTTTGCTTGTTCACGTTACTCATTGGGCTTTTGTTCAACCCTGTTACAACTACTAATGTTTCCTTACAATTAGCTTGTAACCTATGGGATGCAGATTGTGTTATGAATGAACACTCTGATCCAGAATCAATTAAACATCGCAATATCAGTGGTTTGCCATTTGCTCCTTGAGCCTTCACCAACGCTGTGGATAGTAATGCCGACGATCGCTCCCTATTCATATAGGTCTGAGTGATTTGTGAGCCTCCAGTGCTTTGTCTGTTGCATGACTTTCCTTGTATGCACTCATTACTATCGCTGTTGTTTTGTTGAAATCGATTTACCTTGTCTTCGTTTTCAACTGATCTAGAATGAAGATTTTTGCATCTCCATCCTTCATGTTCACTACGTATAATGGCTTTGTTGATTCAACTACATGGTATGTCTTGGTCGTAGATGGTTTGGATTCACTTTTGGTATGACTTGTTCTGGGCGCCAGAGTATCCGTAAGTGCTTCTAATATTTTCAAACGATTGTCTAGGAACGAGCTGAACTGTCTATATTTAGGAAGCTCTTGTGATGCTCTTTGATGTTCTTCCCAAAGTCTCAGCGTTATGAAGGGCAGCTTGTGAACTATTAAATAAATAAGTAGCAAATCCCATGTTGATATGTCTACTTGTAGGCTCTTTAGTTGTTGTAAGCATTCCTCTGTAGTGTCGATTAAGGATTTTAAACCTGCTGTATTCCCTGTGTTTAATTTTGACTGACTTGTCAGTATCTTTAGTTGATGATTGACCAATATCTTTTTGTTTTCGTACCTTGCCTTTAATTTGTTCCAGGCAGGTAGGTAGTCCTCAGTTGTTATAGGAGTATACCGTAGTAGTTTTCCGCATCTCCTATTAAAGAACCTTTCAAATAATACAGTTTTTGAACGTCTTTCAAACTTGTATTATTGTGTACTACAGCGACGTAAAGATCATGAAAAGAGCGCCTTCCATCATAATCATCATTATATTTTGGTAATGTGATCTTAGGAACAATGTTTTGTTGTTGTTCCACACGTGTTTGTTGTGTTAACAAAAGTGTGGAATCTGTCAGCTCTGTTGTAGGATTAATTGCATCATATAGTGTACCTATATAATTGCAATAAGTTGTCGCTAAAATACTAAATGTGTCATCAGAAATATATTTCAGCGTGCTTTCTGGTGGGGTTGAGAGGATAAATTCATTGATCAATTGGTCAATTTGCTCATACTCGAGCCATGTTCTCCTTATTTCTGAGAGCTTTGCTTCGTAGAAACCCTTTGATCGGGTCTCTGATATTGCGTGTTTGCCGTTATCGATGGATTTAATCAGGGGATTTCTTATTGCCTGTTCCTTATTTAATAACCCCTTTACGTCTGTCATTATTGATTGAAATCAAATTCGAGTAAAGAAATGAAAATAAAGATAAATCAAACTTATTTTGCTGCGCTATCTCTGTGTGAACCAATGAACTAATTAATTGAAATTTCTTGCCTATAAACGTGGACTATCAAATTATGACGTTCTCGCGTATAAACGTAGCTCAATAATTAAGTGAGTAGAGCGACTCCTGGATGGAACACCAAAATGTTTTACCACAGCTGATATGTCAATTCCACTAATTGACAAATACGAATAGACTGCGCTCGCAACGTGCAGCGTAATGAAATCTGTCAATTCCTATAATTGACTTTCGAAAGGAAACTGCAATTACGAACGAGAATCCACGTATGCTGAAATAAAATATTCTGGTGGAGTGTAGCGGTTAAATAAAAAAGAAAGAAATTTGTCACTCTTTTGGTCACTCAATTATTTATTGCAAAGGAATAATACTATTAACTAAACAAATATTAATCTTATGAGGAAATTAATTACTTGAACAAATTCTATCAATACGCAAAATTTACTTCCCTCAACTTACACGTACAAGCTTAGAAACTTTACTTGCAATTCACTGATTCACTGTGTTGTTATATGTATTTAATAACTAAAGGAAACTCAAATGTACAAAAAGGAACTATATTTTACTCGAATTTATCTCTTCCTTTTCAATAATAACAAATTAGAAAATTATGCTACGTTACAATTTCATATATATGTATATATAAGGTAAAAACATTTTTTCCTTTCTGTTTCTTAACTAATATATTTACTAATGGCTGAAAGTAAATAATAATTAGAACTCAAGGTAGATCTAATTTCCAATTATTATGTTGTGTAAAACTGACCTAATGGCATATTTTTCACACGATAAATAATTGTCAAAAAGGTCGATTTACTTGAGTGAATTAGTTAAATGGCTGAAAGGAAGAAATTAAGAATAAAAAATTCAATCGTTCTTGTTAAATTCATACATGTGTGTATAACCAACACATGGCATGCAAACACAATGAAATTTAACCCAAATTTAAGATAAATGATTAATTCACAAAGTTACCTTGAATTTAATTTAAATTTGTTGCTATTAAAAATTCAACCAATAAATTCACTTGAAAATTTGTTGCTGTTGCGAATTGCCTTTGAAAAATTTAATGCTTCTATTGTTGAAGAATATACTAAGGTTGCTGAAATTTCTATTTCCTTTATTGATGACACTTTATGAAAAACTTGCAAATTGTGGGGGGAATGCTACTACATGTGCTCTCACTTTGACAACTTTGAAAAATAAGAAGGCAGAATAAAGAATGAACCCCCTTTTTATAGAGAATTTTGTTCCGATTTCATATCCATAAAAATGAATTATGCAATTTTTAGGCTTAATTTGACTACAATATGTGAATTTGTTGTAGTCATTTGATGTCAAATTACAAATTGCATTTTTTGACATCTTTCCCATAGGAATTCTTTTTAATTTCACGTAATTATTATAAGCTTTCCGAATCTGTGCCATAACTTATCGATACGCCATCTTTTAGTTCAATTTACCAAATTCCTCTCAGAATTCATTTTGTTCATCTTCATCCTTGTGCCTTTCACACCTTTGTGTCTCTTTCGTACTCATTGGTGTAAAGGGAATTTCGAAAATTCGCGATTATTCCGTAAACCGTGAAAAATTACTCGAAGCGAACGCGCATATTCGATTCTGCGTCTCTTTTCACCCCGGGGTGATATGTCAAACATCGTGATAGTATGGAGTTTGACGTGTTTATTTTTATGCGAAATGTCAGCCGCGCGCGAATTTTGTTTTTTGATAAAATTAAGTGTTAAATTCAGTGTTTGTGTATATCCCAGTTATTCATCGCGGGAATTACACAGTGTACTACAGGTAAGTGCATAATTTATTTGTTTTATGTATTACTTATATATTTTCTGCCTTTCTTTTTCGACTGGCATAGATATCTGTCAAGGTGAATCTATTTGCAAATTTCACCTAAGATATCTATGCATTAATTGTAAAAGGTAATTAAATTATGTGTACGTACCTAGTACGTTCTTGTTTGTGTGTTTTTATGTTGTAGAACAAAAATTCATTGCATTTGCATGGTGCCTATGTGGTGCTATGTATATACAGACAACTTGTTATTGTTGTTTATATCTTTATTTCATTTATTTCTATATATATTTATCTTTGAAGTTCATATTTTAATTCGTTTTTTGTTTATTTCAGGTCGTCGTGGGACCCTATGCATATGTTGCATCTCCAGATGCGTTAAGATTTTTTAATTTACGTTAAATCTGATTTTTTTCTCTATGTAGGTTGGTCGAACAATATAATGTTTATAAATGGCATATTGCAAAACAGTCAAAATAAAATCCAAAATAAATATTTTTTGGTTTCATTTAAAAACCGTGTAAATTGAGTACCGTGCAAATCGAGGGACGGAGTATTTTTTGTTTTCATTTAAAAACCATGTAAAAGCGAAACCGTGTAAATTGAGTAACCTTGCAAATCAAGGGAAGGGGTATTTCATTGCATATAATGTTCATATTAACTATATAAATGTTGCCATGGTACTTTTCCATTCATTACAAAGTAGTGTGAAAATGCTTCTCGTATGCGTTTAGCTTCTAAAGCAGGTTTTTTCAGGCGTTTTCTGAAGTGGTAGAAATGAATTAATGTCACTTTGTTCTCGTCGCCATGTTCCTGAAATAAGCTCTCCGTTTTTTTCGGTATCCAAACTACCTGGGCGTGAATATGCCAAGGAAGAACTTTTACTCTTTCTTAAAAAACTGTGGAGTAAAACATAAGCCATAGTGATTTTTGAAACTTTATCTGGCTGCACTAGCATGGGCTTTCTTAAAACACGAAATACAGATGACATAATGCTAAATGCGTTTTCTACTACGCGACGGGCACGGGACAGTCTATAATTAAATGCTCTTTCTGCGCTGCCTTTTTCGTAACTTCCTGGAAATGGTTTCATTGCATGGCGACTTAGACCGAACGCATCATTAGCGACGAAAACGGCCGGCGTTGGTATTTTCTGTAAAGGTAGTGGCTGATCTGGAGAAAGATTTAATTCATTGTTTTTAATTTTTTTTCCATAAAACTGTGTTTTGAAAAACACCCCATCGCTAATTCTGCCCTGGCAACCGACGACAACAATAATTAACATCCACTAGAGCTAAATGTGCCTTTATAGTTAATAAATTCTGATCCACTATTCTTTGGAGACTGCATTACGACATGCTTTCCATCTATAGATCCTAAGCAATGAGGAAAATTCCACTTTGCATTATATTCTTCCGCTATTAGCTGCCATTCTTCACAAGTCGTTGGCATTTGGAAATAATTTCAAATGTAGTCATAATACGTAGGTATTTGATTTTACGGTATCCACGAAAATTGGTCAATTTCTACAACTTTAACCAAACCCATGAAAAATAGGAAATGTCCTATACTTATCTAGATATTAGTTTTATACTTTTCCTATTAATAGTGATAATTAAAACTTATAATATTTTGAGAGTAATTTAAAAAGCGAAATTAAAATAACATTGCAGGTATTAGACGAGGACAGTAACTTTTCCCTTGAAAATCAAGAACCTGAGCAACCCACTGAAAACGAAATTCCTTCACCAGGTACAAGCTTTAAACTACCAAGTGAGAGAGCAGCAAAAAGGTTGTCAACAGAAACAATTGAGAAACGGATGGAAGATGCGTATAATATATTAAAAACTACATCTGGAAATGGACAAAAAGATTCACTCGCCCTTTATGGTGAATTACTTGTTGCAAAATTACGGGCTTTTGATGGCGACACACGCGAAATTCTCATGAACGAAATTGACAACTTAGTTTTTCGTACTAAAATGAATAAAAAAATGCAGCAAGGTCTAACAACTTCAGTTCCGTCTTCATCACTTGCATATTCGTTAAGTTCTCTGTTTAGTTGGTTCAAACTGAATTTGTGGTTAAATATAAGTTCATATATATTTTAGTTATAGTTTATATAGCATACTCTAAATTTTGAGATTAATTGAAATTTTCTTTTGTTTGAGTCTCCTATCTCCACAGGCAATTTGAATTATTTGATATCTTGCATGTACATACATCCATATAAATAAATAACATCAAGTAGAATGCGTTATCATCACTGCCAAGCAGGCTGAGTACCTTCTTGTTGTACTGCATCAGTGACTTAGCTAATTTATACACAGCCCATGAAGGTGGTACATACCGATTTGCAACTAACCGACAATTACAAATGCAATTGCATGATTTGTCACAAGTATTGATGCTAGTCCAAGTTGAGTTCCCCTGTGCATTTTATATACACATAGCACGGAGCATTTGATCATCGCTAACTGAGTGATAATGGATGTATGTACATGCGCACGATTTAACTGGTACATTGTTGGAGGTCAGTTGGTTATTAGAGTTCTGCTTGAGTGGATATAGGAGTGCTAATAGCTAGATTATTTAAGATAAAATAATAAATTTGAGTCTTTATACATATTCATTATAATAGTGAACACGAGAAATTATAACGAATAAATAATTGCAAACAACTTGAAAGTTTTCAACCCGGTATTTAATTAACATTCTCCTTACTCTCCAGATTCTTATTGTTCGCATTCTTCAGAAAATTCTTCTTATTACCAACCCTCTCCAGATGCGAGTGCTTCCCTTCACTCACAAAACATGCCAGATTCGTCCATTCTACAAAATTTCCAAACTAACCCTTCCTATTCCCATGAAGATGGAAAACAAAATCCTTAGAATTATGTAAGCAAATTTCTAATATGTATACATTATATAGATAGATATCTAACAACTTAGATATTTGAAGCCGTTTTTGTTATCATTAATTATTATTTTGAAGTCGTTCTTGTTTTAATAAATATAAAAAGTAATAAAATTGTTTTCCAATTAAGTTCAAAGTTTTTTATCAACACAACTAAAATTAATGACCAATTTCCGTCGTATATTTCTTCACAATGTTTTCTTACCTTAACTTCATCTCGCAATATATGGATCAATGCGCTACAGAGATACAGAGATAGGACAGGCTCGTAAAACTGTCTCCAGAAGCCAAATATCTGAGGGTCACAGCTAATCTTTCCACTACAGGAATTGCTTTCCTCCAGTGTGTGCCTGCCTTTCTTATAAATGGACCAATTTTATTTAGTAGATCTTCGAAATCCGCTGAAGACATTCTACAGAAATTTTCGAATTTTCCCGATGGCTCTCGCTGCAAATCTGTTATCATGTCCTTTCCGTTATAAATATTTTGTATAATATTTTAGCTCTATTTTGTGATAAAAAAAGAAAAGGATTTACATACTTGTTTCTGCTTTTATTCAAGGACAGCATCCACCACCTTCTCTTTCGCTTTTTTAGATTTTTTAATTGTAAAAATTCACACATCATTACCACTGCAGCTGCACTAGCTATTACTTCATCTGCACTCTCCATTGTGAAAGGCGAACTACAAATGTGAGACTGAACTCTGTGCAAAGCATAGACGCATAACTGCGGGTAGAAATTTGATGAATGAACAAATAGTGTGGGAACAAATAGTATACGCAGAAAATATTGGTCATATACATTGTATGAAATAGAACGAAAGTGTGGGAGGGAGCACAGACAAGGCGAGGAAAATATTTTACAAACTGAGGGACGCAGATATTTGTACAAATGCACACATTGAGTACGTTTAGATCGCAGCTATTTAGGACTAGTTTTACGTAATTCGAATTACGTAGTACTAATCCTGCTGCTGTTTATTCCGCTCGTATTAAAGCTTTGACAGTTGTCAAAATTGTCAGATCTGCCTGCTATTTCAGGAGAAAAATGAAAAATAATATATTGAGTTTGTTTGTACACCGCATGCACAAGAAAATGGAGCATAGAAGAAAATTTAAAATCAGAATGAGGAAATACTGCTATTTATATTACTAAATACCCAAGATATGCAAATTTTCAGGCTAATGGCAAAACATTATAAGATAATTTGCAACAATTATTTATTAATTATGTATAACGGCGTCACTATTTACAAACAGCCTCGCATTACCTTATTTGACGTAATGTCTCCATTTAATACTAATTTTTGTAGGTCAATACCGCATCAGAACCCGAATTAAAGTAGGACTAGTTTTTCGTAATACGGCATGTTTAGACCACTTAATATTAGTACTACCTAAGTCGAACTAGTCCTAAATGGCACGGTTTAAACGGGCTCGTTGTGTGGGACCGGTTTTAGGGTTTTCATATGGAATGTAGATTGATGAAGAGAATGGACTAAACGTCAGATAATGTATTGTATGAACGAAGCATGCACACGATTGCGCTCCAGTTGAATTATATAATGAAATATTATAATCATAGTATAATAACCGAGTTATTATTTAATCATAGTTATATAACATGGTAGCAGCGGTGCTAGTTTTTCTTTAATAAAACACGGATTATGTTTCATTCGTTTTTTTTCTGGAAAAATACAATAAGTGCAGAATGACAAAAGACAAGCCAAATTCAGCAATAACAATGGCGGCGCAATCATTGGTAAATGTGAACAATTTTATATTGCAGGCTCCAGAACAATTTACATTTTGTCCAGAGGAATGGCCTCGTTGGAAGTGTCGTTTCGAAAGTTTTCGATTAGCCTCGGGTTTATCTAACAAACCTGATGACGAACAGGTCAATTCATTAATATATTTAATGGGGCAAAAAGGCGATAAGATCTTCCTTTCTCTGAAACTGAAGGATGTAGAAAAGGGGATATATGCACCTGCAATAAAGGAATTCAAAGACCATTTCATCATAAAACATAATGTCATATAAGAACGCGCAAAATTCAACTCTAGAAATCAACTAGAGGGGGAAAGCGTTGGCGACTTTATAACTTCGCTGTATGCATTATCTGAAAACAGTATATTACGAGACGAGATGATTCGTGATAGGCTAGTGGTCGGCGTTCGAGATAAACGTATTTCGGAGAAATTACAGCTGGAGCCCGACCTAACACTAGAAAGGGGAATACTAACAGTAAGGCAAAGCGATGCAGTTCACAGGCAATAGCAGGAACTTCTTGGACAAACCGGCGCTGTACACAATGTACACACAGAGAAAAGGAGAGTGAAAGGTAAAACTAACGACAGTTTTAGGAACAGATCAACTGGTAACAAACAAACAGAAATAAATCGCAACGAGAAAGAAGATCAACACAAAAAATGTATGGGGTGTGGTAGTACTACATTTCATAAGCGTTTACAGTGTCCAGCTCAATGTAAGCATTGCAATACATGTAAAAAGTGGAACCATTTTAGTCGAGTAAGCATGGCAGCAGTCAATAATGAATAGTCTTCTTTGCATGCAATTAATTTAGAATTAGACTCATTTTTAGGAAATGTGTCTGATGGAAAAACAAAACCAAAATGGATTGTAAATGTAAATGTCAATCGAATAGCAATCTAATTCGAAGTTGACACTGGGGCACCAATTAAAGTTTTACCACATTCAGTTTATTGCTAAAATTTTAGGGACATTAAATTGCAAAAAGCAGACTGCTCCCTTACGGGACCTACAGGTGAATTACTGCCGGTTGTGGGAAAATTTAATGCAGTATTACAGTATAAAGGTGAAATTCTAAATACTCCAATATACGTAGGAAATGTTTTAAAAACGCCACTTATAGGCTTAAATTCAAGCGAGGCTCTTAATATTATTTCTCGAGTTAATAAAATAGAACAAGAGATAATAGAAAACAGTGTGCAAATTCATCAAGAGTTTCCTGAACTCTTCAGTGGTCTCGGTTGCCTCCAAGGCGAATACACAATTAAATTAAAAGATGATGCTAAACCATTTGCAGTGCAGTCCGCAGGCAGCCATTCCACGATGGAAAAATCGCGCGAAAAATTAGATGGAATGGTACAATCAAATGTAATAAACAGAATGGTGTGTACCAGTGGTAATCGTAAATAAACCAAATAATGATATTCGGATCTGTGTAGATTTGACAAAATTGAATACCAGCGTCGAAAGGGAGCTGTATCCAATTCCTGTTACTGAACATTCACTTGCGCAATTAACAGGAGCGAAGTTTTTTTGAAAACTTGATGCAAATTCAGGTTTCTGGTAAATGAAATGGCAAACCCTAAACATTTTTTTAACTCCATTTGGGCGATTTTGTTTTAAAAGGCTGCCATTCGGAATTACTTCTGCGCCTGAGCACTTTCAACGGAGAATGAAACAAAACCTTCACAAAGTTCCTGGAGTTATCTGCCATATGGATGACATTCTAGTGCGTGGTACAACTCGTGAGGATCACGACATAAAACTGGGAGCAGTATTATCTCGTTTAAAATTAGCGGGAATCACATTGAACAAGGAAAAGTGTCAAATCGGAGTAAGCAACGTTATATTCCTAGGCCATTGTGTTATTCAAAATAGCATCAGTCCAGATGAAAACAAGGTAAAGGCACTAAGGGAGTTTTCTCAGCTTTCAAATGTGACAAAACTGAGAAGGTTTCTAGGATTAGTAAACTATTTAGGCAAGTTCGTTCCACATTTATCTATTATATTCAACCCATTAAACGATCTTTTAGGCAGCAATACGGAATATATATGGAGTGACAATCAGAGAATTGCTTTTGAAAAGGTGAAACAAGTACCTACTAATTTCGTCTCCAGTATTGCCAATATTTGACTCGAAATGGTATACTTTAGTCTCTGCGGACGCTTCGTCATATGGAATTGGAGGCGTCCTGCAACAAAAAGACGAAAAAGTCAGAAAGTGAAAAGAGGCTTGCACAAATAGAGAAAGAGGCACTTGCAATCACATGGGCATGCGTGCGATTTAGAGATTATTTGATCGGTCTCCAGTTTATTGTGGAAATGGACCACAAGCCACTGATCCCAATATTTACAACAAAAAATCTGAATGATCTAACTCCACGATTACAGAGGTTAAAAATGCGAATGATGAGATTCGCTTTCGACATTAGATATACACTGGTTGCAGCTGATGCCCTTTCACGGAAACCACTCAAACAAGCAGATGAAACTAACTTAGAGTAAGATATTAATTATATGTAATGAGGGTTATGTCAGAAATCCCCGCATAAAACGAAAAGTTGCTAGAAATTCAAGATGCTCAGGAAAAAGACGACAATTTTCAAACAGTCATGAAATACACCATGCAAGGTTGGCCTGCAAGATCCTCAGTTCCATTACAAATACGAGAATATTCGAATAATCGTTACAACTTTTCAATTAACGACTTACTTCTCATGTACGGATCAAGGATTGCCATCCTAAAAAGCCTTCGTCAGGATATTCTTGAACGTATACACACTGGGCACTTAGGTATCGTTAAGTGTCGAGCTGCCAGAGCTTCGGTCTGGTGGTCAAGCTGCTCAAAGGAGATAGAATATTGGTAGTTGTTCTATGAGAGTACCAGGACACCCTTTTAGCTTCCAGGATTTCACCGCAGATGGCGCCACCGTCGCTAGGAGGTCTGGTACATACTAAATGTGGGGTTTGTGTCTTGACTGTATTGGTTTATGTCTTGGATGCACCATTGTGTCTTGGATGGTTTATGTCTTGGATGCACCATTGAGTCTTGACTGGCTTATGTCGTGGATACACCATTGAGCTTTGACTGGCTTATGTCTTGGATGTATCATTTGGTCTTGACTGCGCCCTAGCGGCATTAGCCGGTACTACCAACATGTTCCAGTACTACCAACATGTTCCAGTACTACCAACATGTTCCAGTACTACCAACATGTTCCAGTACTACGGTTTCTTGGATAGATATGTGGTGCGCCTAAATGTAGGCATTTTTATTATAATTTTTCTTGAGCGCCTAAATGTAGGCTTTTGGTTTAGAACTAATATTAGTAATAATTAAAGTTAACGCTAGGAAATGTTTGTTCATGCCAATGGATTCTAGGTGATGTAGGGTGGAAGGGGAACGAAATTCTCAGCAGAAATCCTCTACAGGTTGGATTGATGTTTTGTTAGCAAATTATTATCGGGTCTAGGGTATGTGTATTTGTTTTTATTTCCCATAAAATTTTTCACTTTATTAACTTTTTTATTTACCGAATATAATATTTAATTGGATACAGATGAACATCATGGCGAATAAACTCTATTTTAAACGTTCGGCCGATAGGACCTCTATTTATTACATAAAAATCTCCTGCAGTATTTATCTCCAGTATAGTATGGTCAATAGT
The DNA here is from genome assembly GCA_963930735.1 of Dioctria linearis. Taxonomy (NCBI): domain Eukaryota; kingdom Metazoa; phylum Arthropoda; class Insecta; order Diptera; family Asilidae; genus Dioctria; species Dioctria linearis. Next base: position 158,262,811 of record OZ005741.1, read on the forward strand.
TGTGCTGTACAGTGCAGGAAGGAAAAGTTGACAGTCCTCCAAGTCCAGGATGATACGAGATCCAAATGCAGTCTTACATCTTCAGTTCCTCCATTGCGTTTGCCATTTCAGATTACTTTCTTTCTCCTTGCTTGTTATTCGTTTGAAGTCCACAATGAAACTGATTGCAAATCTGATTCAGCTCCTCAATTTATAGTCATGATTCCAAAAAATTTTAATCCTGCTTAAAGCAAATTTGCAATATCAGCACTTTAAGCTGAATGATTCATGTAATTTGATACCACAAACAGCCCAATTCCAAGAATTTTACTGAACGAAACGTTTCATTGAAATTCGTAAACAAATTTTTTCATCGTGTTGTATACAAATTTAAGCAATATCATCACATTTATTCTTTTCATGTGATTTGATACAACACTTCCTGTAAGCAGTCCAATTCCAAGCATTTCATTGATCGAAACGTTTCATTGGAATTCGTAAACAAATTTTCACATCCTGTTGTGTACAAATTTAAGCAATATCAGCAAATGATTTTAGTTTATTCTTTTCATGTAATTTGATACCACACTTCCTGTAGGCAGCCAACAATTTTATTGTTCCAAGAATTTTACCGATCGAAGCTAATCACAGCTAATCTTTCCACTACAGGAATTGCTTTCCTCCAGTGGGTGTCTGCCTTTCTTATAAATGGACCAATTTTATTTAGTAGATCTTCGAAATCCGCTGAAGACATTCTACAGAAATTTTCGAATTTTCCCGATGGCTCTCGCTGCAAATCTGTTATCATGTCCTTTCCGTTATAACTATTTTGTATAATATTTTAGCTCTATTTTGTGATAAAAAAAGAAAAGGATTTACATACTTGTTTCGGCTTTTATTCAAGGACAGCATCCACCACCTTCTCTTTCGCTTTTTTAGATTTTTTAGTTGTAAAAATTCACACATGATTACCACTGCAGCTGCACTAGCTATTACTTCATCTGCACTCTCCATTGTAAAAGGCGAACTACAAATGTGAGACTGAACTCTGTGCAAAGCATAGACGCATAACTGCGGGTAGAAATTTGACGAATGAACGAAGAGTGTGGGAACAAATAGTATACGCAGAAAATATTTGCCATATACATTGTAACAAACAGAACGAAAGTGTGGGAGGGAGCACAGACAAGGCGAGGAAAATATTTTACAAACTGAGGGACGCAGATATTTGTACAAACGCACACATTGTGTGGGACCAGCTTTAGGGTTTTCATATGGAATGTAGATTGATGAAGAGAATGGACTAAACGTCAGATAATGTATTGTATGAACGAAGCAAGCACACGATTGCGCTCCAGTTGTATTATATAATAAAATATTATAATCATAGAATAATAACCGAGTTATTATTTAATCATAGTTATATAGCATGGTAGCAGCGGTGCTAGTTTTTCTTTAATAAAACACGGATTATGTTTCATTCAAGCCAATTCAAGCCAAATTCAGCAATAACAATGGCGGCGCAATCATTGGTAAATGTGAGCAATTTTATAGTGCAGGCTCCAGAACAATTTACATTTTGTCCAGAGGAATAGCCTCGTTGGAAGTGTCGTTTCGAAAGTTTTCGATTAGCCTCGGGTTTATCTAACAAACCTGATAACGAACAGGTCAATTCGTTAATATATTTAATGGGGCAAAAAGGCGATAAGATCTTCCTTTCTCTGAAACTGAAGGATGAAGAAAAGGGGATATATGCACCTGCAATAAAGGAATTCAAAGACCATTTTATCATAAAACATAATGTCATGTATGAACGCGCAAAATTCAACTCTAGAAATCAACTAGAGGGGGAAAGCGTTGACGACTTTATAACTTCGCTGTATGCATTATCTGAAAACAGTATATAGGCTAGTGGTCGGCGTTCAAGATAAACATATTTCGGAGAAATTACAGCTGGAGCCCGACCTAACACTAGAAAGGGCAATACAAACAGTAAGGCAAAGCGATGCAGTTCACAGGCAATAGCAGGAACTTCTTGGACAAACCGCGCAATTAACAGGAGCGAAGTTTTTTAGAAAACTTGATGCAAATTCAGGTTGCTGGTAAATGAAATGGCAAACCATAAACATTTTTTTTAATTCCATTTGGGCGATTTTGTTTTAAAAGGCTGCCATTCGGAATTACTTCTGCGCCTGAGCACTTTCAACGGAGAATGAAACAAAACCTTCACAAAGTTCCTGGATTTATCTGTCATATGGATGACATTCTAGTGCGTGGTACAACTCGTGAGGATCACGACATAAAACTTTGAGCAGTATTATCTCGTTTAAAATTAGCGGGAATCACATTGAACAAGGAAAAGTGTCAAATCGGAGTAAGCAACGTTATATTCCTAGGCCATTGTGTTATTCAAAATAGCATCAGTCCAGATGAAAACAAGGTAAAGGCACTAAGGGAGTTTTCTCAGCTTTCAAATGTGACAAAACTGAGAAGGTTTCTAGGATTAGTAAACTATTTAGGCAAGTTCGTTCCACATTTATCTATTATATTCAACCCATTAAACGATCTTTTAGGCAGCAATACGGAATATATATGGAGTGACAATCAGAGAATTGCTTTTGAAAAGGTGAAACAAGTACCTACTAATTTCGTCTCCAGTATTGCCAATATTTGACTCGAAACGGTATACTTAGTCTCCGCGGACGCTTCGTCATATGCAATTGGAGGCGTCCTGCAACAAAAAGACGAAAAAGTCAGAAAGTGAAAAGAGGTTTGCACAAATAGAGAAAGAGGCACTTGCAATCACATGGGCATGCGTGCGATTTAGAAATTATTTAATCGGTCTCCAGTTTATTGTGGAAATAGACCACAAGCCACTGATCCCAATATTTACAACAAAAAATCTGAATGATCTAACTCCACGATTACAGAGGTTAAAAATGCGAATGATGAGATTCGCTTTCGACATTAGATATACACTGGTTGCAGCTGATGCCCTTTCACGGAAACCACTCAAACAAACAGATGAAACTATCTTAGAGGAAGATATTAATTATATGTAATGAGGGTTATGTCAGAAATCCCCGCATAAAACGAAAAGTTGCTAGAAATTCAAGATGCTCAGGAAAAAGACGACAATTTTCAAACAGTCATGAAATACACCATGCAAGGTTGGCCTACAAGATCCTCAGTTCCATTACAAATACGGGAATATTCGAATAATCGTTACAACTTTTCAATTAACGACGGACTTCTCATGTACGGATCAAGGATTGCCATCCTAAAAAGCCTTCGTCAGGATATTCTTGAACGTATACATACTGGGCACTTAGGTATCGTTAAGTGTCGAGCTAGTGCCAGAGCTTCGGTCTGGTGGTCAAGCTGCTCAAAGGAGATAGAAGATTGGTAGTTGTTCTATGAGAGTACCAGGCCACCCTTTTAGCTTCCAGGATTTCACCGCAGATGGCGCCACCGTCGCTAGGAGGTCTGGTACATACTAAATGTGGGGTTTGTGTCTTGACTGTATTGGTTTATGTCTTGGATGCACCATTGTGTCTTGGATGGTTTATGTCTTGGATGCACCATTGAGTCTTGACTGGCTTATGTCGTGGATACACCATTGAGCTTTGACTGGCTTATGTCTTGGATGTATCATTTGGTCTTGACTGCGCCCTAGCGGCATTAGCCCGTACTACCAACATGTTCCAGTACTACGGTTTCTTGGATAGATATGTGGTGCGCCTAAATGTAGGCATTTTTATTATAATTTTTCTTGAGCGCCTAAATGAAGGCTTTTGGTTTTGAACTAATATTAGTAATAATTAAAGTTAACGCTAGGAAATTTTTGTTCATGCCAATGGATTCTAGGTGGTGTAGGGTGGAAGGGGAACGAAATTCTCAGCAGAAATCCTCTACAGGTTGGATTGATGTTTTGTTAGCAAATTATCATCGGGTCTAGGGTATGTGTATTGAAAAGCCTTAGGTTTTATAAATATTTGTTTTTATTTCCCATAAAATTTTTCACTGTATTAACTTTTTTATTTACCGAATATGATATTTAATTGGATACAGATTAACATCATGGCGAATAAACTGTATTTTAAACGTTCGGCCGATAGGACCTCTATTTATTACATAAAAATCTCCTGCAGTATTTATCTCCAGTATAGTATGGTCAGTAATTGTGCTGTACCGTGCAGGAAGGAAAGTTGACAGTCCTCCAAGTCCAGGATGATACGAGATCCAAATGCAGTCTTACATCTTCCGGCACCCAGAATCTTGTATTCCTTATTATATTCCAATTCAGATGTCCTTAGAAAAGGTGGGCACTGCTCCAGATTCTTCAGTTCCTCCATTGCGTTTGCCATTTCAGATTACTTTCTTTCTCCTTGGTTGTTATTGGTTTGAACTCCACAATGAAACTGATTGCAAATCTGATTCAGCTCCTCAATTTATAGTCATGATTCCAAAAAATTTTATTCCCGCTTAAAGCAAATTTGCAATACCAGCACTTTAAGCTGAATGATTCATGTAATTTGATACCACAAACAGCCCAATTCCAAGATTTTACCGATCGAAACGTTTCATTGGACTTCGTAAACAAATTTTCTCGTCATGTTGTATACAAATTTAAGCAATATCAGCACATTTATTCTTTTCATGTAATTTGATACCACACTTCCTGCAAGCAGTCCAATTCCAAGAATTTCACTGATCGAAACGTTTCATTGGAATTCGTAAACAAATTTTCGCATCCTGTTGTATACAAATTTAAGCAATATCAGCAAATGAGTTATGCTTATTCTTTTCATGTAATTTGATACCACACTTCCTCTAGGCAGCCAAAAATTTTATTGTTCCAAGAATTTTACCGATCGAAACGTTTCATTGGAATTCACATAAAGTAAACAAATTTTCACATTTTCCTGTATGCATTCATGTAAACAATCTCATTAACATTTGCAAATTCGACCAGCAAAATAAAGTAATCAAATTAATTTTGAGTGATTTTTTTTTATTGTGTAATTCGATATCATCTCAGCCTGTAAGCAAATTCGTTGGAATTCATCCTGTGCAATGATTATTGTAGCAGCAGGATCATTCATGTTTACAAACCGTTGCTATAAAAGCGCAAGCAAACTCTTGGGGTGCACCAGTCAATCTACGTGAGTCTCAGTGTTAGTGTCTAATAATAAAAAAATTAAAAATGTTTATCACAGTAGTAGTAAATGAAAGTTTTACATTAATTAAGAAATTGCGAGAAGATGTGTTAAAGTGTTTAAGTGATACAAACTCTGTGGATAAAAACAATACTGCGAAAGAATGCAACAGAAAAATTCGTAAATTTTAAGCAGCATTTCGGAAGTGCAATAAGAATGCTATGAAACGACATTTGGAGAGCTGTATTGGTCAAATTAAATCGTTGAGAGTGTTAATCAAAGCTCCCCATCGAGGTGGCGGAATTAATCAACGAGTAATAAGAAGTGATTTTGTTAAGTGGGAAGAAATAAAAACAGCATTTGCAGATAGAATAAGGGCAGGTGTTATCGTGAATATAAACCACCTAGATCCTAAGCTATTTATGCAAAATGCCTCCAAATTATTTGCTCGCCGCCTTAAGAACACATTAAAACAACAATATCATATTAAAGTTGCTATGATAATGAAGTTGTTAAAGACATTAAGTATTTCCAAGCAAGAACTGCCCCAATCAGTGTGGAGGATAACTTGAATGAGTGGTATAAATTAAATATTAACGACCCAATACTCACTCAGCTAGAAGAGTTTCAAGAGAAAGATAGTGGTTGAGCACTGCATTCTGTAATACATTTAGCGGTGCATATCAACAAGCTTGAACCGATTCGGGGATCGTTTTATATACCTCTACCAAAGGAGATTGCTTTAAAGCAAGCTTACATTAATGTGGAAAATAATGAAGAAGCATGCTTAGCGTGAGCAATAACATCAGCGCTATATCCCGCAAATACTCACTCCTACAGTACCTCATCATATCAACATTATTCTACTGTGCTAAATTTGAATGGGATAACATTTCCCATGACACTTAAGCAAATTACGCAATTTAAAGACAAGAACGGTTTATCAATAAACGTATTCATCCTAGAGAAAGAGCGTTTCTTCACAACAGTTCCAGTTAGACTTACGAAACACAGGATGGAGCGACATGTAAATCTCTTAATGATTCAAGATGACTATGATCAGGATGATGATGATGATGATGATGATGATGATGATGATGATGATGATGATGATGATGATGATGATGATGATGATGATGATGATGATGATGATGATGATGATGATGATGATGATGATGATGATGATGATGATGATGATGATGATGATGATGATGATGATGATGATGATGATGATGATGATGATGATGATGATGATGATGATGATGATGATGATGATGATGATGATGATGATGATGATGATGATGATGATGATGATGATGATGATGATGATGATGATGATGATGATGATGATGATGATGATGATGATGATGATGATGATGATGATGATGATGATGATGATGATGATGATGATGATGATGATGATGATGATGATGATGATGATGATGATGATGATGATGATGATGATGATGATGATGATGATGATGATGATGATGATGATGATGATGATGATGATGATGATGATGATGATGATGATGATGATGATGATGATGATGATGATGATGATGATGATGATGATGATGATGATGATGATGATGATGATGATGATGATGATGATGATGATGATGATGATGATGATGATGATGATGATGATGATGATGATGATGATGATGATGATGATGATGATGATGATGATGATGATGATGATGATGATGATGATGATGATGATGATGATGATGATGATGATGATGATGATGATGATGATGATGATGATGATGATGATGATGATGATGATGATGATGATGATGATGATGATGATGATGATGATGATGATGATGATGATGATGATGATGATGATGATGATGATGATGATGATGATGATGATGATGATGATGATGATGATGATGATGATGATGATGATGATGATGATGATGATGATGATGATGATGATGATGATGATGATGATGATGATGATGATGATGATGATGATGATGATGATGATGATGATGATGATGATGATGATGATGATGATGATGATGATGATGATGATGATGATGATGATGATGATGATGATGATGATGATGATGATGATGATGATGATGATGATGATGATGATGATGATGATGATGATGATGATGATGATGATGATGATGATGATGATGATGATGATGATGATGATGATGATGATGATGATGATGATGATGATGATGATGATGATGATGATGATGATGATGATGATGATGATGATGATGATGATGATGATGATGATGATGATGATGATGATGATGATGATGATGATGATGATGATGATGATGATGATGATGATGATGATGATGATGATGATGATGATGATGATGATGATGATGATGATGATGATGATGATGATGATGATGATGATGATGATGATGATGATGATGATGATGATGATGATGATGATGATGATGATGATGATGATGATGATGATGATGATGATGATGATGATGATGATGATGATGATGATGATGATGATGATGATGATGATGATGATGATGATGATGATGATGATGATGATGATGATGATGATGATGATGATGATGATGATGATGATGATGATGATGATGATGATGATGATGATGATGATGATGATGATGATGATGATGATGATGATGATGATGATGATGATGATGATGATGATGATAATGATGATGATGATGATGCCGGCAGATATCATTTCTGCTGGATTAAAGATCTTTCGCGCCTTGTATCGAAACAAACTTCAAAATATAATGGTAAAAAGTATATATGTGATAGATGTTTGTTCTATTATTACTCTGCGGAAAAATTAGCATCGTACATTCCTGAATGCGAGAAACAAAATGATTGTAGGATTATGTTTCCATCAGAGCAAAAGAAATGGTTGGAATATAAGAATTATAACCATAAGAATCCAGTCCCGTTTTGTGCGTATGCTGATCTTGAATCAATATTGAAGCCGATTCAGGGAAACGATCAAAATACACAGCGGATCCAGGAACATGAAGTTCACAGCATAGGATTCTATTTCCACTGCAAACATGATGCTAAGCTATCATATTACAGAGCATAGAATTACCAACAATGGTTTGCATTAGAATTGCAAAAAATTACATCCATAGCTGTACAGGAAAAGCTGAACATCAGGTCAATGCACCCCTGACTAAAGAGGAACGGCGTTCGCATATGGAAAATACTTGCTGCCATATATGTGAAAAAACGTTTGTAGCTAATGAGGAACGAGTTCGGGATCATTGCCACTTAACTGGTAAATACTGAGAATCATAATTTTATTAATTTTTTCATAATTTCTTTTAACAGGAAAATACCAGCGCACAATGCGTGTAATCTCCTGTATCAAGATTGCACCATAGTTCCAGTCATTTTTCACAATTTAGCTGGATATTATGCCCCCTTCATTATTAAGGATAGCTACATCTTTCCCAGGAAAAGTTGATCTCTTACCAATAAACAAGGAAAGATATATCTCGTTCACGAAGCACATGGAAGGCAGCCACATAATATTCAGATTCATCGATCCTCCCGTTTTATGGCGGAATCTTTATATAAGCTGTCATCATTGCTGCCAATGGCTAAATTAAATATTACAAGAGCTGTATGGCGGGAATTGGATGATGATGACTTTAAACTACTTACGCGAAAAGGTGTCTTCCTATACGACTTCGTAGAAGATTGTACAAAATTGGATTTCCAACACTTACCGGCGCAGGAGCAATTCTATAAAAAAATGACTGCCAGTGATATATCTGCTGAGGACTACAGCCGCGCAGAAAAGGTGTGGAGGACATTTGAAATACAGACACTTGGCGAATATTCCGATCTATACCTGAAAACTGATGTCCTGCTATTGGTCGATGTCTTTGAGAACTTTCGAGATGTCTGTATGAAGACGTACAATTTAGATCCTGCACATTATTATTCCATGACCTGGCATGGTGTTAAATGTTAAAATATACCAAAGTGAAACTGGAGCTGATAACTTATGTAAACATACTGCTATTCATAGAGAGAGGTATTCGGGGCGGCATAAGCCAATTTCCAATAGATACAGTAAAGCCAACAATAAATATTTGGATGATTTTAACCCAGATGAAAAACAAAAATACTTGATATATTATAATGTTAACACCCTTTATGGATGGGCAATGTCACAGCATTTACCTACCGGCGGATTTAGATGGGTTGATAGTCTCGATATTGATGTTTTCCAAATTTCTGGTGATTCACCAACTGAATACATACTCGAAGTTGATTTAAACTATCCTCCACATCTGCATGATAAGCATAAAGACTTACCGTTTTGCTCTGAGCATACAGCACCACCAGGCTCAAAATTAGAAAAACTTTTGACAACATTACACCATAAAGAAAAATATATTATACACTATCGAAATTTGAAGCAATGCTTATCACATGGCCTCATCCTAAAAAAGTACACCGGATCCTGCAATTTAACCAGTCAGCTTGGCCTAAACCATACATTGATTTGAATACCTCCAAACGGAAACAGGCTACCATCGATCATGAAAAAGACAGCTATAAAAAGATGAATAATGCTGCGTTTGGTAAAACCATGAAAAATGTACGCAAGTATTGTGACATCAACCTTTGCGTAAAGTGGGAAGGCCGCCATGGTGCCAAAGCTCTGATTGCAACTCCCAACTTCCACAGTACGAAAATATTTGATGAGAACCTAATTTCTGTGGAATTAAGGAGACTGAAAATGTTGTTTAATAAGCCACTCTATATTGGAATGGCAGTCTTGGAAATTTCAAAAACATGCCTCTACGACTTCCATTACAGTTTTATGCAGCGCGAGTTTGGTGATAAATGTAAAGTCATGTATACCGATACAGGCTCCCTAATATATGAAATTGAAGAGAGAAACATATGGTATATGACTTTATGGCTGAAAATATTGATAAATTCGATACAAGTGATTACCCTGTAAGTAATCAGTTCAATATACCGCTTATGAATAAAAAGATTCCTGGTCTTATGAAGGATGAGCTGAACGGGAAAATCATGCGTGAATTTGCATGCCTCCGCTCGAAAATGTATAGCCTACGCATAAATTATGGCAAAACTGTAAAAAACGCCAAGGGAATAAAGACAAATGTTGTTCAGAGGCAAATAAAGTTCCAAGACTACGTTGAATGCCTGAATAACAAGCAGCTTTTAACTGCAAATCAGAGCTGCATACGATCGCATAACCACAATGTCTACACCATCAACCAAAAGAAGATAGCTTTAAGTCCACATGATAACAAGCGGTATATTTTGAGTGGCACAACGGATACTCTATCATGGTGACATTACTCAATTCCACCAGAGCAACAAGGAACAAGCACAGAAAGTTCAGTTCCAGAGCAACAAGGAACAAGCACAGAAAGTATAGAAATCTAAACTCATTATTGTAAATAATAACATGTATTATAGTTTTAGTTTCATTTATTTAAGTATTTTGTTTTAATTGTAGTTCAGTCTAAGATATTATATAATTGTAATAATAAAGAACATATTACAGTTATAATTACATTTATTGAAATAATTTATATAGTTATAGTTTTTTAAAGAAATTATAAAACATCTTTGTTATTAATCCAATAATTGTGTTTTGATGAAAATCCGAGCCATTTAAGGTAAGCTTTATCTCCATTCTTCTTTAAGATTTTCTCTACGAGATATAGGTTAGGGTGTTTAACTTTCATCGTTAAATTAAATCCAATACCCCGCTCTCCTTGTTCACCAGCTGGACCCTGAGCTCCTTGTTTACCAGCTGGTCCTTAAATTCCTTGTTCACCGGTTGGTACCTGTGCTCCTCTTGGTCCACGTTCACCTGGTTTCCCAAGATATCCTCGCTTAGAGAAACGTCCAAACTTGTCAACGCTCACCTCTAGATTCTGTAGAAGTATGGTAATGAAGTAGTATTTAAACTATAAAATCTGCTTCTCGCAACTCCTCCAGGATAGATACAATTTCATTGTTGTGACTGGTGTTTTCAGCCTGTTTTGATGCCCTTAGGCAGACGCATTAGTACCACGCCTTTATGCTGTATAACTTTACTGATTATAGCTTTATTCTTAACCGCTCTAGTACCTTTTATTTGTCCATCTTTAGCATAGTCACGTTTATATGCATTGGTATTTCTCAAAATAGATCCATAATTAGTTAAATCCTCTTTAGTATATAGACTTTTTACAGGATCTTTCATAAATAGCAGCTCACATAACCCCAAAGTTGTTTAATAGCTCTTTCCCTTGATAACAATATTTCCTATATCATCAACATCAAACGTTGAATTACCGATTCTCCACGCGTTGTCATCATAGTAAACTCCATCACTCAGACAAATTTTGAATGGTAATTTAATAAGTATGGTAGGGTTAGCTTAAGCTCTTCCTAAAGTTCTTGACGTAAGCATACCATGCTTAAATTTTTAAATGAATTTAGCATACATTGCTTAGTTTAAGCATATTTTTTATCACTTTGAGAATGACGATATCAATCCATGCTCAATTCAAGTACGAACTTGCTTAAACTGTGGTTGCAATAGTGCTTGATTTAAGCATGGGATGTGGTAAATACTAGCATGCCTGACATGGCTGTTAAGAATGCCCATATATTTTCTGCTTGGATTAAGTATTTATTGTGTTTGGAGCATTGCAAAAGTTCTAACTTTAAGCATTCTGACCTTATTTAACAGTTTAACAGACGCCGTTGTTATTATCAAGTATAATTAGACGCTGTTCGGTTGTAAAATAATGAAATTTTTGGTTCTGACTTCTGTTGTGTTAGCGGTATTTTCAATAAGTGCACTTTTCTTAAAAAAATTATAAATTGTGAACAAGTCAACCAGTGAATTTAATTAAGATCAATAAATTAGTGTGCCTTTTAAATAACTTATAAAATTAATGTCGGAAGTTTGTACGGTAAGTAGTAATTTAATGTTAATGTGAATTTTAATCACGGAACAGATTAGTTAAGGCGACACAAATTTAGAGGATCGAAGTGTTTTTTCAATTCAATGCCTTTTTTCAACCAAATTTTGAATGCAAATATAATTCAATCAATAGCGTAGACAGACGGGCAAAATCAATGGGCATTCATCCACAATTTGATTTTCAAAAGTGTGTTGTCAATAACATATAAAAATTTACTGGAATTTTAGTGTACTTCAAAAGATCCTTGAATAATTAGATTTTTGAAAAATTCCAATACGAATGAATGATCATTGAATTTGCCCGTCTGCCTAGGGTTAAGTCAAAGGAATCTGCGATTGATATTTCAACGTTTCATAAGGATTTCTTGAAACTTATTAGCAAAAAAATCTTTACAAAGCTTACATAATCTGGCTCCAGATTACTTAATACTAGTAGCTTTTAATGCTTTTGATAAGTTAATATGTATTAAACCAGTTAGGAATTTTTGTTTTTAACGTTTAATTGTTATTCTCAAATGCCTTCAACGAGTTTGTTTATAAATCTACAGTATATTTAATTTTCTATTCTATTGAATACATCTATTCTGAGCTTTGGAATGCTTTAAAAATTATCATTATATTGTAGTTGGCCAAGCAGAGAGGGTTGGAAACAATTTTAGAAGAATGGGGATTTAAAAAATCAGTTTTTTTGAAACTTAAAAAGTTCTGTTTGCTGGATATTGAAGACTTCTTAGAGGAGTCCCTTCATGCAGAAATTTTTCCACTAGAGGAAATAGCGAACAGAATTAAATTCAGATATTTGCTTAAAATTCTTCAAAAGGAAAACCGAAGAAATCTTGCATATCATTTCAAATTAAAGGAACATTTCGTTCGAGTGTGGTTACACAATAACCAACAATTTTTTGGTCAAAATGAATAATCAGGACGCAAATACTTCTAAGAATCTCATCCAAATTTGTTATAACGATGGGTATCAGCAAAATACTTTTACCGTACCCTTAGATTTAGAAGCAGATGCGTCCATATTTAACTCACGCTCAAACCATGAGAATTCAGAAGGTATTGCAGCTGATAACACTTTCAACGAAAATTTAATCATTATTCCATCAGATAAAAAAATCGAATTCGAGACGCTTCTTAAATCCCGGGGATATAAAAGTAATATAATAGAAAAACTTTATGATAAACTTTTAGAATCTTTAAATGCTCCATTACACATTTCTGAATTTAGGGACAGGTTTAACTATTTCGCACTTAAAAAATATATGTGAGGGCGACATCAACGATCTTTTTCCTGTCAATCAAATGGGTGATCATGTTGGATTCAAAACTTTCCTTGCTTCCTGGCGAAAATCAATTCAAATAGAAAATACTGAGCTGGAGACAGCACTCGAAAATAGCGTTTCAAGAGAAGTCATACCAATATCTATGCTTTCTTCAGAAAATCAAGGATGTTCTTCAAAGTCGATTCATCTTCACCGGTAAGACATAATTTAATTGTTAATAACCGCATTTTTCAATAGTTATTTTGCTTCAGGAACTGCTTATCTTATTACAGTCATGCTGGTATGGCAATCGCATTCTGAGCAATTATAAACAAAAAAACTTTTTGGATGAGGAAGACAAGAAGGTGTTAATGGCATTATTACAGAATGTTTTATGTCGAGAAACCAAATTATGTCCTTAGGACAAATAAAATACTACTCGGAACAGATCACACAGCTATTTCCAAGTGAAAGCGAGGTATTTCAATCTTTTAAGAAATATCTAAGCATAATATATGAATAATTGATTTTTTAAGTTAACATATTACATTGCGCGAAAAGCAGGGGGTTGCCCCAGAGGTATGCTGTACGACAAACATAGGAATAAGGCAAGAAAATTGAGGAAAAAGGGTTTAATAGAAAAAAAATTAGTACAAAAAACACTGTCCCAATTAAGGATCAAAGTGCTTTTGAATGCACAACATGAGATTGAAACAGGAAAACTAGGTCCTTAAATATTTAATAACATTTTCTTAATCAATTTAATATTTTATTGAAAATTCTTAGATTGTGAAGAATATAAGAAAATCAAAAGTTGGCTTCGCCATAATTACACTGGGGAGGATTCAAAGGGAAAATACCAGCAAACCGCAAAAATGCGTTTAAATGAATATAAAAACTGTCGTCTAAATGATATTTTTATAGAATGGCCAATGCTTAAAAGTAGTACCGCTCATGTCTTTATAAGATTAATATGAAATGAATTTATAAAGATTTTAACTCTAATTAAATTTTCAGCTGGGCCTAGATTTTGATATTTTGCACCCGGGTAAGAAGGACGAATTATTTCATAAGTGGGAGCATTTTGCGTCCAAAATACGGTCAATTCTCAAAACTGATGTAAGAGACACATCTTGTATCACTTTACTTTCTTCCCTTAAAGATGATTGCACAGATGGTAAGTTATCATTTATATAGCTACATACAATTTGTTTTAATCTATAATAATGAGTTTTAAAATAAATTTTAGATACAATAAACTATACTTTATTGTCTTCCCTGCACGGACTTATAAAACCAAATGCCAGACTTCAAATAAAAACGCCTTTGGACACTTCAAACACTGCACGCTGGAAAGTAAGCATCAAAGATTCGCAGGATTGCTTCTTAATACACATCGGGTCAATTAATAATTTGGCTAAAATTTTATCTGAGAAGAGAAAGAAATGTGAGCTAACTAAAAGAACACTCCAACCTTTCATCATTGTAGAAGGTGAATCTACGTTATTATTAAATAATTTCTATGTGTATTTAGATAACATATACATAAAATTAAGTTCTTTTCTCCAATGTGTTGACATATGTTTTAAAGTTTTCCAAATTTTTGCTCTAAAATATCCTACCGAGTGCGAACAAGTTTGGACTTTCTTGCAGTATTATTTTTATGATATTCGAACTATCCATGATAAAGATAGTCCTCAAATATTCGATTTAATATCTCATTTAGAGACCACAAATGAATAAGCTGACCATCCTAAATGATAATGTCTATTTTATACCCTTTAATAGATTTCATTAGATATTTAATATTATACACATACATAGGTATTTGTTTTAAACTGCATGCATTTCACTATTAAATACATCATTTTGCTCCCTCAGTTATTAAGAATATAATATAAGTAAAAAAAACAAAAGTAGTTACAGGAAATAAAACTTAACAACATTTATTCAAATACAAAAGTATACGTAAAATCTAACTCTTTAGAATATTTCACTTTTTTTATTTGAAAATGTATTTCTGTTACATATGCTTACGACATTTTGATGAAATCGACAGTTTAATATGTCATTTAAAAAATGTTCATGGTGAGCAAGCTGGTAGTTTATATGAGTGTAAGCATACCTCTTGCCCGCAAAGTTTTACCTGCATAAGAGCATTTAAAAAACATTTACGGACAAAACATTTGAATACAGTTCCCGTAAAATGTCAAACTGGGGAACATTTTAAAGAACTACCATTAGAAAATTCACTTGAAAATATGTAGTACCTTACCTAATAGTTTAGATGGCTTTAAGTCAGTTACAAGCTTGGACACATATGCAGAGCAGATTAAGAAGGCGGCATTAGAATTTACGTTAGCTTTACATAGCACTAACAAATTAAAACGAAAAGATGTTACATATATTCAGAAATTCATTTGTGAAACAGTATTTAAAGCGATAAGTAAGGCAATAGATGCAGATTGGAAAACACAGAGTGTTTTAATAGTTTACTGAATATAATTAATAAGTTTACACAAAATCCATTTTTAGATTATAAAACGGAATATAAATATTTTAAACACATGGAAGACATAGACGCTCTTGAACTTCCGAAATTATATATTATAAATAATTAAGTGAGTGAAATTGTTATCGCTGGAGTACCTTCACTTGCAGAAGAAAGTATAACGGGGGTTGTTATGCCTCTTTCATTTCAGCTCAGGAAATATCATGAGTCTGACGGCATACTACAAGCTATTCAAAATAATATTACAGATCATATGAGCACAGATAATGTCACTCATTTCATCACTAGTGAATTGTGGAAAAAAAAGTAATATATTTTAAGGGCAAGTTTATTATTCAACTTTTCTTATACTTCGATGACTTTGGCATCAAAAATCCTTTAGGTCCCCATCAAGGCTCTATGTGTGCTGTTTATTATTTTATTGCCGTAAGGCCGATCTTTTATTTGTCCAAACTAGATCACATATTCCTAGCGGGGATTGTAAAAAGTAGTGACTTAAATAATTTTGGGAACACTTTAACATATCATGCTCTAGTCACAGAGCTCATAAAATTAGAGGAAGAAGGCATATCGTTATTCATTAAAGGTGAACATCAGAAAGTTTACTTCGTTCTAGGGCTTATACTTGGTGACAACTTGGGACTAAATGGAATTTTAGGATTTACGAAATCATTCAATTCGAAATTTTATTGCCGAATGTGTAGTAGATGTAATAGTGATATGAAAAAAGATATTAGGGAGTATGAAAATTCTCTCAGAAATAAAATAACGTACAATCCGGACTCGGCTATAGACCCCGTTGATATGTAAAGGTTATTTGGTTTCATTTTCTGATCTTGGTAAATACAGCGTATGCGAAATAATTGAATGTTTATTAGTGAGCAATAAAATATATTTCTCTGTACAGCATTATGATGTAAAAGGTATTGATAATCATTTTAGAGCTTACGAACTAATATATAGATAAGATGTTTTCTCTATTTTACCTATAGTATAAGTATAAATTTATATAATCTGTTTCGACTGAGTTACAACTTCGACTTATGAAGATTTCATATGTTTCATCCTTTTATAGTACAATGAAGATATAAAATCCTTTAGGGTAGCGCCCCTTGTTTAATGAGCTATCTCTATCATTCATCAAGAAACCATATTCATACTTCCAACACGCAGCACAGGCTCTTCGAAACTTATCAAACTTCATGTCTGTATTCACATGATCATTATAGATATCTTTCAATGTCAAGTCATCTTGCATGAATAAGATGATTAAATTAGCATTGTCACGTATTAAGTGCTTTGGCATATGCGTATATGTTTGACAGAGATAGAAGCTGTCTATACTTCGTGAAGAGCCGTGAAAAATAGGATCGCACATTATTTTGCTTTTCACATGCTACATCATCGAAAATA
The DNA here is from genome assembly GCA_963930735.1 of Dioctria linearis. NCBI lineage: Eukaryota > Metazoa > Arthropoda > Insecta > Diptera > Asilidae > Dioctria > Dioctria linearis. Next base: position 158,280,112 of record OZ005741.1, read on the forward strand.
AACACCAAATGTGATTTGGCTTCCTCTGGAGGTAGAACGTGGCAGTTTTTTGAGAATGTATAATACCCCAATCCTGATATGGGAGTCATCACTCGCTTCAATATAATATTTTCATATCTCAGACCATTGGGATGTTCCAGCAAACTTATCATAACATTAGTTTTTCCACAATTGGATGGTCCAACAATGATAATCCTTATACTATTAGGCAATAGGGGGCAATGCTTCTTTTTCACCTTCAAAACAGCTACATCAGCATTTCGAACAGGAAATTCTTGTTGTTGTTTAATGAACCGCATATTGACGACTAACGGGATTCCTATATATACACCTGTTTATATTACATTTCAACAGTATCATCGGAAGATGTCGGATCACAAATCGAAACGCTCCAGAAAAGCTTTGAAAGGGGGCAGAGGACTATTAAATTCAATCATCAACAAATTACCTGTAGAATTACATCTACCGGGATACCAGTACTGTGGACCAGGAACAAAGTTACAACAAAGATTGGTGAGAGGAGATCCAGGCATTAATCCACTGGATGCAGCCTGCAAGGAACATGATATAGCATTCTCGTGACATAAAGATACAAGTGATCGACATATAGCTGATAAAGTATTAGCTGAAAATGCCTGGCAGCGTGCAAAATCTACGGATGCAAATTTGAGTGAACGTGCCTACGCTTGGCTTATAACAAACGCAATGAAGGCTAAAATTAAGCTCGGTATGGGTCTTAAGGCTAAAAATACTCTCCGAGAAGCAGTACGAATTGCTGGTAAGATTTTAAAAGTAAAAAAAAAAACAAAAGACTTGATGGAAGCTACAAAAATAGCTCTTAGTGTAGCTAAAAATATTGTGAAAAGAAAGAAAAAATCAATTAAAACTCCACGTAGATATTTTAATAAAAAAAAATGAATAAAAACAAACAACATTGAACTTTGAACTACCTAAACATCACCTTTATACTTTATGCTACCTAATTTCTACATTTAATCGCATTCCCGTGAGCTTCTCAGGTAGAAATCACAAGCTAGATCATCTGTTGACAGCCACCGCGAAGTGGATGATTAATTATAGAAATTGGTAAATTATCGCAATTTACCCCAATTTCACACACAAAAAGCACGTCAAAGGTGTCAGTGGACATGTTAAATTGCTATTAGTTGCAATTTAGCCACGAAATTCAATATAAAGAAAGAAATACATGTCCACTTGACATAACCACAATTTTTGACCTTTGTTGAGAATTTTCTACTAATTAAGCAATTTATCACAGGAAAAAACATAAACTCACAAGAACCCAATACACCAATCACATTTAACACATACTCACCTGGAATTTACACCTGAAACATACGAAAATCGCGACGTAAACAACCCGCGTAAACGAATACACTAAAACCGCGAGTTGACATTTCTCCAATTTCTGTCAACATATGACACACGAAATTGGGGTGTTTTTTCCCGAGGAATACACTGGGGGTAATAAAAACTAGTAAAAACACCCCCAGTAAAAGATATTAGATAAATAATAATTTATCATATATCCCATTGGAGAAAAAGAGAAAAACGGAAGGAAAGAGATCGGTAGCATTTCAGGTTCCATATCCCGAAAGAGCCATAAATACCACCAGAATCAGTTGGATCAAGCAATATTAATGAATGAATTGGCACACTATTTTCGGCAGGAAGAAATTAACTAAATTTACAAAACGATGCAAGGGAGAATGCTTCAGGTAAATTCCATGATAAATTTACAATGATCATTCTCTGAGGTAATGAATTTTATATTTTTGTCACAAATTATCACTGTGGAACATAAAATCAATATGGCGGAACTGCCTATAAAAGAGTGCTGCTCCTAAGCATCAATCTCTTTTTACGTTCGACAAGCAGATGTTCCAGAAGTAGTAGTGAGCAATAGTGGAAATTTCTTTAAAGTACAAACGAATCTTAGAATTCTGAGTGGTGTTATTTAAAAAATTATTCTTTGGTATAAATATCGACTGAACAAAGTGAATGGTGAGAGAGTTTAGTGTTTTTTTGGTGCAATTTACATTTTAAATATTGTGATAAAATTTTTAATAAGTTCTACGCTAAACAATCTACATCGAGACACAAGATCCCAAGAAGGGCATCGTGTCTCAACATGTGATTGCAGCAAACGAAGGGGAGTTTTTTTTTTGATTTGCCGTGAAGGAGTTCCATTAGTGAAAAAAATCGAAATTAAAAAAAAATTATTGTTTTTCCTAAGCGATATATTATATATATATATATTTTTTTCTTTGTAATTTATAATATTATACTGTATTTTTTTGGTAAAAATTTCTAATACAGTTTTTAGTTTACAGATAATTGGTAGACGTTGTAGTAAATTTGTTTTACGCATGATTACAACCTAGATTATTGTAGTTTATACTGTAGTAGTAGTCATTTGTTTGGTTTTTGACGCAATAAAGAACAAAGGTGAAGTAACGCTCGCATTTATTTCTTACTGTACCGGCATTCCTTTCAATTTCCGCTACACATACCGCTATAGTCATTTCGACATTTGAATCTTGAAATTGATTTTTGCTGAATTGATTCCCTTTGTCGGAGCAAGCAGTTCACAGACCTTCTTGAATAGCTCACTCAGGAAATTAGTTCCCTGATCGGTGACTATTCTCTTTGGAATGCGATATCGCGTGACAATCTCATTGAAAAAGATTTGCGCCACAGTTACTGCTTCTCCATTAGGTATGGCATACCAATCGACAAATTTGGTAAGATTATCTTGAAAAGTTAAGATATATTTATTACCTGATATGGTCTCTGCTAGTGGACCTACTATATCGAGGTATACCTTGTCGAAAGGTTGTTCTTCGATGTCCGTTATTACCATGGGCATCTTGAATTGTGGAGATACCTTCATTGTTTGGCACTTAGGGCATTTTTTTATTTAGATTAAGAGTGGTGGAGAAATTAGAGCATGTTTAATGCTTTGAAATGCTTCTTGGCATTTCTCGGTCCAAGTGAATTTTACGTCCTTGCGGAGTAAATTCGTAATTGGACGAACGATTTTTGAGAAGTTCGGAATGAACTTCCTATAATAATTGGCGAGTCCTAAAAAGGACTGAACTTGCCGTACTGTTCTAGGAACAGGGAATGTTTGGACGCAAGCCATTTTGCTGGGGTCTGGTAATGCACCTTCGCTAAAGCATTTGTGCCCTAGGTAAACAACTTCTCGTCTCAAGAACTGGCACTTCTCTGGCTGCAGTTTGAGGTTGTTCTCTCTCAATTTGTTGAAGACTTTGCGAAGTTTATCATTGTGGTCATTTAGGTTTTTCCCGTAAATGATGATGTCGTCAAGATAAACGAAACATTCGAGGCCTTGTAGGCCTGTCAGAACGAAGTTCATGAGGCGTTGGAATGTAGCGGGAGCTCCTTTGAGTCCGAATGGCATACGCTTAAATTCGTAGTGCCCGTAATTTGTGCTAAAAGCGGACTTATGTCGATCTTTTTTGTCGACTAAGACTTGGTGATAGCAGTTGGCCAAATCGAGAGTGGTAAAGTACCTGACATGACCTAGTTGGTCAAAAATATCTTCGATTCGCGGTAGCGGAAATGCATCGCCAATTGTCTTTTCGTTTAATTTGCGAAAATCGACAACGACGCGCCAACTTTTTTCACCATCGGGTCCCGCCTTTTTGGGGACTACTAATAAGGGTGAATTCCAAGGGCTTTTGCTAGTTTGGACTATCCCGTTGTCTAGCATTTCTCTTAATTGCTCGTTTATGACTTGCCTCTGGGTTTCTTGTAATCGATAGGCCTTTTGGTTTATTGGGGTCTGATCTTGTATTAATGGAATATTATGGGTGATAGCGTTTGTATATGTAAGCTTATCACCTTTAAGGTAAAAGATATCATTGTACTCATAACAGAGTTCGGATATCGAAGCTTTTTCTTCCGCATTTAGATTTGGGTCTAGGCTGAGCTCTTGGTCTAGCTTGTTGACTCGCGGTGTATGTGTGGGATCTTCCTGATCCGGAAATAAGTATCTTACGTGTTGTAAGATAGCTGTGTTTTCCGAAAAGCTTGCTTTAGTTTTGGGTTGCTGTACCTTTTTATACTTGCTTTCACTTACTTTACTAATTGGCAGGGTATGTGCTTCCTGCTCTTTTATTGGTGGAGTACTCTGTTTTATGGGTACTTTACATGGGTCCACGTACTCGCACGCATTCGTATTTTGGCTAATGGGCCTTGAAAAATTAGCTTTCTTAATATTATTTGACGGTGGAGCCAACTTTGCCTTCAATGAGGTTTTACGGATCTCGCACGCGTCTTTTACAGGGCTCATGGGCCACTTTTTATTCTTAATACTAATTTTATTAAGAGGTGGAGTCGACTTTGCCTTTAAATAGGTCTTACTGAGCTAGCTCGCACTGTTGATGGGGCTCTTGGGCTACTGTTGTTCCTTAACACTAACTTTGGTGGGTGGTGGAGTCGTCATTGCCTGAGAAAAGGTCTTACTGAGCTCACACGCGCCTGTTGTTTCGGTCCTTAACTTTGTGATTATCTTACATCCAGATATATTGGATGGAGGAGTCAGCTGCGTTTTGCTTGTCTGCCTCTGGATCTCGCTCGCATCTCTGGTTTGGCTCTGGGGCCATGTAAAATTTTTGTAACTTATTTTCTTGAACGGTGGAGTCATTGTTGCCTCTACTCGGGTCTTACTGAGCTCGCACGCGTCTTGTATAGGGCTCTTGGGCCTCGTTAGTAGCTTATATCTAGGCATTCTGAAAAAAGAAGTTTTGGTTGACTTCTGTTCCGCCATGGGAAGCTCACTGATGTTCGTGTTACTCGCTTGCGATTTATTCGGCTTGAGAACGTGTTGTGTATCAGTGGCTTCTCCTATTGGGATGACGGCGTAGTCATGTATAGGGAGCAGTTGTAACAATAAACTGTTGATGACTACTTGGAAATTTTTAATGTTGAGTATGGCAACTAGCACTGTTTCTTTCCCAGTAGGGAGTAAACTGTTGGCCAGGAAGACTCCATCGCCTATCTCTTTCGATAGACAGAGCATTTCTTCCTTCACTCGCAACGGGACTGTGGTGATGATTTGTGACCTAGCAGGTATGCATATTGGTTCCTCTACAGTAACCAGATGCCGCCTCATTTCGCAGGTTTCTTGATCACTCAGACAGCTCTTATCGCATTCCGTCGGCTTTTGTTGAACCTGGCAATCAGCATTACTCTTTTGAGATGCCTTGGAGACACTGCATGTAGATAGCTTAACCTGTTTAAGTTCCATCTTTTCTGCAAGTGACCTCACTTCGACTGCTTTTCTAGAATACAGCTTGTCCGTTTTGCATGACAAGGGCACAGTAAACTCTTCGGGATTTGTTTCCGTACAAGGAAACTTGAGTGCTTTATTTGGGCCTTCAACATTACCATTGTTTGATAGGAAATCGTTTCCTAATAGGCCGTCATCGGAAAGACCTGGCAGGTTTTGTACCACCTGAAGCTTGCAGGGAATTTTATTTTTAAAATTGAAGTTGGCCTTGCAATTTCCCAATGTCTTTCCGGTTCCAAAAGGGGTCCGTAAAGTGCATGCCTCATTGGAATTAATTATATTGAGGTCTTTAATTGCTCTTTTCTTAATAATACTAACCTCAGCGCCAGTGTCCACTACTAGTTTTGTATGGCCGTTAAGGCTTATGTCCAGTGGAAGTTTCACTGTAGGGACACCGGATTCGGGCGCTTGAGGTGACCCTTTTGATTTGCGTTGTGGGTTCAAAGTCGAGCCGGGGAGTTTTGGGTCGACTGCATGTCGTTTCCCTGACTCCGAGCTTCCTATTTTTTCTTTTGGCGGCAATCTTCGTCTGCATGTCCTCGGCGACCACAAAAGGTGCATTTGAGTCTTATATTGAAGACTTGAGGACCTTTTGTGTTGTGTTGATCCTGTGTAGATCTGTTGGAGAGGCGTGGAGGAACAATCTGTTGTGTTTGTTGTGTTTTTCTGCAATCACGGACGTCATGTCCATAGATTTTGCAGTTTGAGCAAAAAGGGGTGTTCTTGCGCTTAAGGCAATCTGTGTAAGTGTTACATCCATAAAATCCCAAATAAAATCTAAAAACATCAATTTTAATCCGGAAGCAACTCATTGCATACATACCTACCTACATCAGTACATTGCAAGTAAACATTTCATATATTCCGATCAGGAAATAAAACAAAAAGTTTACGGCATGGTATACCTACATACCTACATCAGTTTCCACTGCATGTAAAAGCAAACGGTATACGTACATACATAATTAATCATCACTGATCTACCTCAATTATTTCAGTGAATGATGTCATAATACCACTGCGCGCAAGAATTCGCACATTGAAATACGACGACCTTGCACCAGAGGTAGAACATATGTTTGTAAGTAACTAAATTGTTTTTGTAATAAGCCGCAAAGTACTGAGTGTAATTCAAGTAGGAAAGAAATTAAAATAAACAATGAGTTGAAATTAAGTAATAGTTGTTAATGAAATACTTCCGACTTACACTTTGTATGAATTATACGCTTAATAAACAAAGTGCTGGGTCAGAGGTATTTCATATAGTACTTTGTATAGTATTAGTAGTCTTAGAGTAAGACAATTTTTATATAAATATACTGCAAGAATAAAGGCCAGTTCAGTTCAGTCTTAAACAAGCTGTACATTAATTAAATTGGTGCAAAGCCTCATTTGGCTTCGCCATTTATTAACGCCGTACATTAATTAAATTGGTGCAAAGCCTTATTTGGCTTCGCCATTTATTAATAAGAAGTTGTACATTAAATAAATTGGTGCAAAGCCTCATTTGGCTTCGCCATTTATTTAACAACAAAGCTTCGCCTATTATAGTGAAAATTACACACCGAATCACTCGAATACACAACAATTTTGGCGCAGCCGGTAGGATCAAGGAAGTTGGTCAATCTACATACACTTGAAAAACCTTGATCCTCCAACCTACGAGTTACGAGTTACTTACCGTGGAATCTGGCGACAGAACCCAGCCTAAGAAAATAAGAAGTCCCCCAATTTGGAAAAGACGACTTCCGTTTACACAACACAACAAAGAGTACGGCTAAACGAAGCTGACTGAAACGACAACAATCTTTCTTAAGTAAGTTAAAAAGAGGCAAAACTGTTATTCCTCATTAATAATAGCAAAAAGACTAAAACAAGGCAGCTTTCAGGAAAATTTCTTGCCTTGATTAAATTAATTAAACTTCTTTGATAAAACTACTTATTCCCTTTTCTTCCTTACTTCTCTCTCTCTCACACTTATTCGTAGAAACTCAAAGTTTTGGCTTTCATGCCTAAACCAGACCGAAGCTTTTCATGCTCTAACTTTGAGACGGCAATAAGTTCATTGTCATTTGACAATACCAGCCCTCCAAACAGCCCCAGTGTAGAGTGTAATTTACCCCAAAGTCGACCTTCCGTAAACTGGTATCGTGAGCATCGCTCAGGTAAACGTTTCAGAAGGCACAGCTTAATTAATTGTCTAGTAAGAAACAGTAGCTTTAACGCCCTAATCACAGAAAAATCATTAACCTCGCCTACTTCTAATAACGATACTCCAGATATTCTCCAGAGAAAGCAACCAAACCAACCAGTCAAAATGCCAGTGAATTATGAAAAGGTAGTTAAACTGTCAGCACAAATGGTGCCCTTGTTTTCTGGAGAATTTAGTCCCCAAATCCTGACAGAATTGCAAACCTTTATAGGCTGTTGCAAACAAGTACAACAGTGCCTAGAAGAGGAGGAACAGCAAGCTTTTATGCAGATTTTTCCCACTAGATTGAGAGGAAATGCATACCAGCTAATCGCATCTAGCTCACTCACAACATTTGAAGAGGTTGAACAATTACTTTATCGTAATTACTAACCTCCTGAGACATACCATGAGCTGATAAATAGATTAATCACTTGCCGACAATACCCGCACGAGTCATTTAACTCCTTCACAACTAGGCTAAAAGGCCTATTGTTACAATGTAATGAGGCAGCACAGAGTAAATATGGTGCTGAAAATTTCAATATGGTGAAGCGACAAATAGAAGATTTTGCTATGGCTTCAGTGAAGAGTGGTGCTAATAATCCGCATCTAAGTGCCTATTTACTTACTTTAAATGAAGATTCGGTAGACCAACTCATCCAAAAGGCACTAGACATGGAACGATTACAACACAGCCTCTTTTATAATCCACAACCCGCCAGTTACATTCATAATCCCACAAGCTATTTTCCAATGGACAACTTTATAAGGCATAATTCCACAAATTATGCTAATGCTTATAGTCATCCTATTCACGAGACTGTTGTTCCATACACTTACACAAATGAGCCAGGAAAGCCTAATATAAAGACTGAGATCTATATACCTCCCACACAGGAGCCGACAAAATTAGCTTCGGTATCCTTTAATACTGGCAGAAACTCACCGGATAATTGGCACTCGACTCAAGTCAGCTCGACAAGAAAATCTTTAGGAAGTCCACCTCCATATCGGAATTCTACCTTTCATCATACAGGAGAAAGAAGAGACGAAAAACAGAAATTACTGTTAAACAAGATTACCTGCAGCTATTGCAACTACAAGGGGCACACGTATCACGAGTGCATAAAACGCAAAAACACCCCTTTCTGTATAAACTGCAGAGCGAAAGGACATGATGTCCAATATTGTGGACAAAATGTTAAGGCACCACCTGAACGAGCAAATACAAAAAACAGTTTTCAATGGGGCACTTCAGATCGCGAACCTAGAATTAATTATGGACAAGAGATGTGTAGTTTTTGTAGCAGAAGAGGCCATACATTGTCCACCTGTCGGCAGAAACAACGATGGGAAACTGCAAATTCGGGAAACGGCACACTGTCGACCGAAAAGTCCCCGGCTCGACATTAAAGAGAACTTACCATACTACCTCAGGGTCCTCTCAAAAGAAAAACCCCAGAAAAAGGGAAAACTTTTCAATAGTAGATTTGCCATTAGATATAAGCAAAAACGCAGCCGTTCGGCTGATAGTGGACACTGGAGCTGAAGTAAGTCTTATAAAACAGAAGCACTTGATACGCCAGAACGTATAGAACAGAGTCAAAAGGTCACTTGAAAACTCCATTTGGAGATGGAGAAACATTGGGTAGCTGCCAAGGCAACTTTTTACTAAGCCACAGTATCCCATGCCATCTACAGGTTGTAGAAGATAACGCCCAACTCTCTCACGATGGGCTGTTAGGTAATGACTTTCTTGCAAAAAATTGTAATATAGAAGGCCCTAACAAATTACTCCGGTTTCCTCGCACGGAAACCAATCCTATTGAGTTCACGGTACCCCTCGAAACATCCACAGAAGATGGGGAGGAAATACCAAGGGATCAAATAGAGGAGCAATTTAAATCTTCTGCTGCCACTTCAATGGCACCCAATAGAAAAAATTCCTTACCTCAAATAGAAGAAATTTCGAGTACCTTGAAAAGCGAGAATGAAGACGAAAGTAGACAATTTGAAGTAGTGCTTCAGCGACCTAATAAAATACCTCCTCGATCTCAAATCGTACTGAGCATACCATTATAATTGGTTCAAGAAATGATCTGTATGTCTCAGGAAATAGGAGAAGGAGTATTTGTCGCAAATTGCCTAGTTAGTCCGAATAAAAGTTTTATACCGTTATCCGTTCTGAACGTAAACACAGAACCAGTATTCCTGAAGAACTTGACGCTTACGCTAGTTCCACCTAATTACTACAACCTGCAGCCTCTCTACTTACCTTTGGACGAAATAAATTCCCAAAGTTCTCAGAAAGAAGCCTCTCTTAAGCCTCTCTATTTATCTTTGGACGTCAGTAATTCCCAAAGTTTTCAGAATAAAGGTGTTCCACCTTTCCCTCGTGCACAAAACAATAGCTGCTACAACTTCAAAAGTGATAAGACAAATTTCATTTCCAATCTATATTCAGTAAACGTAAACCATACTAAAAGCTCTAATCAAGACAGACTTGCGGCTTTACGTAAAGAATTACTGTTGGAAGAAAATTTAAATCACGAAGAAGAAAAGTCAATTCTTGAGCTATGTTATAAGTATAATGACCTCTTCTACTTAAAGGGAGATAAACTAACGTGCACTAGTACTATAAAACACACCATACCTATATTGCATAATCAACCACCAATAAATCAAAAAATGTACAGACTTCCAGAAACACATCGGACTGTTATTAACGAACAAATAAAAGAGATGCTAGAGAATGACATCATTCAAATAAGCAAAAGCCCATGGAATTCTCCGTTACTTGTAGTCCCCAAAAAAGCTGGGCCTGACGGCAATAAACGTTGGCGCGTAGTAGTAGATTTCCGTAAAGTCAACGAGAAATCTATAGGGGATGCCTTTCCACTACCCAGGATAGAGGATATACTGGATCAACTTGGGCATTCACGGTATTTTACCACACTTGATCTTGCAAGTGGATACCATCAAGTACTGGTTGACCCAAGGGATAGACCGAAAACTGCGTTTAGTACTGCTTACGGGCATTATGAATTTAAGAGAATGCCATTTGGACTGAAAGGCGCACCTGCGACCTTTCAGCGCTTAATGAATTACATTCTAACGGGTCTCCAAGGATTAGAATGCTTTGTCTATCTCGATGATATTGTAATATATGGAAAAAATTTACAAGATCACAACGAGAAATTGGCCAAGGTATTCGACAGACTTCGAGCCCATAATCTTAAATTACAACCCGAAAATTGTCAGTTCCTTCGCAGAGAAGTGATCTACCTTGGACACAAATGCTCAAACGAAGGAGCACTTCCAGATCCCAGTAAAACAAGTTGCGTTCAAAATTTTCCTCAACCCCGAACGGTGAGACAAACTCAATCATTTCTTGGACTGGCCAACTACTATCGCAAGTTCATTCCAAACTTTTCAAAAATAGTAAGGCCACTAACAAATCTCTTACGGAAAGACGTCAAATTTAATTGGACACAAAAATGCCAAGACACTTTCAATGAAATTAAAACTTCTCTTGTTAATCGTCCTCTACTCACCTACCCAGATTTCACCAAACCTTTCAATCTAACGACAGACGCTAGCAACGAAGCATTGGGAGCTGTTTTATCTCAAGGGATAATAGGCAAACACAAGCCAATAGCGTATGCAAGTAGAAGTTTAAATAAGGCGGAACAAAAATACTCCACAATAGAAAAAGAGTTGCTCGCTATTGTATGGGCCGCCAGGAACTTCAGGTGTTATTTACAGGGTAGAACCTTCACGGTTTACACAGATCATAAGCCCTTAAAAGGCGTATTCAATGTAAAAGATCCGACTTCGAGATTAGTTAGGTTTCACCACAAACTCTCGGAATTTGACTACAAGATTGAATATAAGCTTGGCAAATATAACACTAATGCAGACGCGCTTAGTCGAATACCTGCCCAGCTGAAACAAACAAGCCCCAATTCGATCATGGTAGAGGCCCAGGTACATCACCGTGTCGATTCCGACAAAGACGATGAAGATACTAGTTCTTCGCCTCCACCGAAGTCCAAACCAGACATTTGCCATGCTGTTACACGAGCTCAAGCAAAGGAAACAGAAATTGAGGACATAATTCACAAAACTCCCCAGAGAATTCAAGAACGTTCAGGGAGTCCCCAAAATGACTCAATGAAACACAAATCAACCACAAACAACCAATCTGGAAGTAGTACATCTGAACACGGCGAATTATCTCCGAGCAATAATTTTATAAATTCCCAAAATAAATTACCTGAAATTATCACAGACCCCGAGGAAATTCAAATAATTCTAAAGGACTATCATGACTCGGCATTTGGTGGTCACCAAGGAGTCATTAAAACGTACAAAAAAATAAAAAGAAAATATAAATGGAAGAATATGCTCAGTTCTATTAAGAGATATGTTCGAAAATGTTCCAAATGCCAAAAAATGAAAGCTAGCCCGGAATACCGTATGCCGATGATCATAACAGATACTGCCCTAATGCCCTTCGAGAAAGTCTATTTAGATATAGTGGGACCACTTGAAGAAACCCACTCCGGAAACAAGTATAAGTAGTGTAGCTATGACAGTTCTGGGACACTTTTTCCATACAAAAAGTGTCCGGAAAATTCCAACTATTTTGATGGCTCTCGACCGAGGCTCTGGGCCCCTGGGGGATTCCGTCTACTGGTCTACGTCACAGGGCCTGCCAGGGGGAATTCCTTCCTACCGTCTGGCTGACCAGGGAATGATATCAAAGTGGAGGTTGCTGGTTAAGTTTGATCTGGTCTTGGAGGCTACAATTTGACCTTGAGGCGCCCCCTCCTGTGTTTGGGTACTGGTAGGTATGTTGACTTGGATATGTCCGTCTTCAGGCCGATACGTCACCGGCTCTGAGGTCATTGACCTTTGACCCTTGACCTTTGACCCTTGACCTTTGACCTTTGACCCTTGACCCTTGACCCTGATGTCATTGACCTTCGCACACACACACACACACACACTCACACACACACACACACACACACACACACACACACACACACACACACACACACACACACACACACACACACACACACACACACACACACACACACACACACACACACACACACACACACACACACACACACACACACACACACACACACACACACACACACACACACACACACACACACACACACACACACACACACACACACACACACACACACACACACACACACATACACACACACACACATATATATATATATATATATATATATATATACACACACACACAACGTCATACTAAAAGATTTTCTACCAGGCGATATTCAGTACCATGTTATTAAATTAACAACAACAACAACTTACGTAGGTAGATATGATGACCTAGGTATGAAATAGCCTAATTTAGCTCATAATCGGACGGTTGAGCGTTTTACCTAGAATCTTAGGACGGCTTGAGAAAAAACATTTACACGTGGGCTCGACCTTGACCCCCGGTATCACCTTTGAAACCGGAAGGGCGTCTGACCCTTGACCTTCATCCGGAAGTGTATTATATATAAGTGTATAATCAAGGACATCACAGGGAACTCCGATTTGGCTGATGATGAGGATTCCGTCTGTCGATCAGACCAGTTTGAAAAGCTGTTAATCCGTTATCTGGCCTATTGAAAAGCTGTTAAGCTGTTATCAGACCTGCTCGAAAAGCTGTTAAGCTGTTATCAGACCTATTCGAAAAGCTGTTAAGCTGTTATCAGACCTGTTCCAAAAGCTGTTAAGCTGTTATCAGACCTGTTCGAAAAGCTGTTTAGCTGTTATCAGACCTGTTTAAAAGCTGTTAAGCTGTTATCAGAGCTGTTTGAAAAGCTGTTAAGCTGTTATTTAACCTGTTTAAAATCTGTTAAGCTGTTATCAGACCTGTTCGAAAACCTGTTAAGCTGTTATCAGACCTGTTTAAAAGCTGTTAAGCGGTTATCAGACCTGTTTTAAAAAGCAATATGGAATCCTCTGTGATGTGCTTGATTATACACTTATATATAATACACTTCCGGATGAAGGTCAAGGGTCAGACACGCTTCCGGTTTCAAAGGTAATGCCGGGGGTCAAGGTCGAGCCCACGTGTAAATGTTTTTTCTCAAGCCGTCCTAACATTCTAGGTAAAACGCTCAACCGTCCGATTAGGAGCTCGCTGTAGTGGGCAAATATTATTCGGGAGCTGTGGACTTAGTAGGGAAATTGAATAAAAAGAATACCATATATAAAATATCATTATTTATTTATTATAAATTGAAAAATATTAACATTTAATTCTTAGTGTATCATTCAATTCCATTAATCGGTTTCCCTATAACTGTAATAACACTTTCTTTATTTTACAATAATGTATATCTTATACTATAATACCTACAATTAAAACAAACTATTTCATTAAATGGTATTTTAGCTATAATACAATTTTTATTTACAATACATATCTTAGACTAGCCTTAGATTATATGTTTTCTGCGTCTGCTCCTTGCTGTTCTGATTGAATGGAGTAATGCCCCCATGGTAGAGTATCCATTGTTCCGCTCATAATATGTCGCTTATTATCATAAGGACTCAATGCGATCTTCTTTTGACTGACAGTGTACACGCTATGGTTATGGGATCGTATGGAGCTCTGATTAGCAGTTAATAGTCGCTTGTTATTTAAGCATTCGACGTAGTCTTCGAAATTGATATGCCTCTGGACTACATTAGCCTTTACTCCTTTCGATTTTTTTACAGTTTTACCAGCGTTTATACGCAGACTGTACATTTTTGAGCGCAAGCCTACAAATTCGCTCATGATTTTCCCATTCAGCTCATCCTTCATTAGCCCAGGAATCTTTTTATTCATGAGCGGTAAATTGAATTCATTATCTTCTGGGTAATCACTTGTATCAAATTTGTTTATATTTTCAGCCATAAACTCATATGCATTTTTCTCTTCAAGTTCATATATTAGAGAATCTGTATCTGTATACATGACTTTACATTTATCTCCAAATTGACGCTGCATAAAACTGTAATGGAAATCGTAGAGGCATATCTTTGAAATTTCCATAACTGCCATTCCAATACAGAGAGGCTTATTGAATAAGATTTTGAGTCGCCTTAATTCCACAGCAACTAAATTCTCATCAAATATCGTTGCACTGTGGAAGTTGGGTGCCGCAATCCGAGCTTTTGCACCATAGCGACCTTCCCACTTCATGCAAAGCTTGATATCGCTATACTTGCGTACATTTTCCATGGTCTTACCAAAAGCTGCATTATTCATCTTCTTATAGCTGTCCTTCTCATGATCGCTTGTAGCCTGCATCCGTTTGGTGGTATTTAAGTCAATATATGGTTTAAGCCAAGCTGATTGGTCGAATTGAAGTACCCGGTGCACTTTTTTCAGGATGAGTCCATGTGATAAGCATTGCTTCAAGTTTCGATAGTGTATAACATATTTAATTTTTGGATGTAATGTTGTCAGAAGCTTTTCTAATTTTGCTCCAGGTGGTGCTGCATGCTCAGAGCAAAACGGTAAGTCCTTATGCTTATCATGCAGATGTTGAGGATAATCCAAGTCGACTTCGAATATGTATCCAGTTGGAGAATCTTCAGGAATTTCGGAAACGTCAATATTGGGAGCATCAACCCATTTGAATCCTCCAGTTGGTAAATGTTGTGACATGGCCCATCCATAAAGGTTATTGACATCACAATACATCAAGTATTTATCTTTCTCCTCAGGCTTAAAATCATCGATATATTTGTTATTTGCTTTACTATATCTGCTCGAACATTGACTTATACCACCTCGAATGCCTCTCTCTATGAATAGCAGTATATCTACGTCGGTTAACAGCTCTAATTTCACATTAGTGTATTTTGGCATAGCATCCCATGTTAGGCCTGGCATGGTGTAATAAATGTGCTGGATCTAAATTGTATGTCTTCATGCACACTTCTCGAAAGTTCTCAAACACATCGGCCAATAGGAGAACATCAGTCTTAAGGTATAGATCTGAATATTCACCAAGTGTTTGTATTTCAAATTTTTGCCAGACCTCTTCAGCATGATTGTAGTCCTCAGGAGATATAGCACTGTCAGTCAGTTTATTGTAGAACGCTTCCTGTGTTGGCAAGTTCCGGAAATCCAATTTATCCCAGTCATCAATAAAATCATATGGGAAGACACCCTTGCGTGTAAGAAGTTTGATAGTGTCATCATCCAATCCCTGCCATACTGATCTTGTAATGTTTAATTTATCCATCGGCAGCAATGATGATAGCTTATCTAAAGATTCAGCCATAAAACGGAAGGAATCGATGAATCTGAATTTTATGTAGCTGCCGTCCATGTGCTTGGTGAACGAGATATATCTTTCCTTGTTTATTGGTAAGAGATCAACTTTTCCTGGGAAAGACGTAGCTATATCCTTAATAATGAAGTGAGCATCATATCCAGATAAATTGTGAAAAATGACTGGAACTATGGAGCAATCTTGGTACATCAGATTGCATGCATTGTGCGCTGGCCATCGGTATTTTCCTGTTAAGTGACAATGATCCCGGACTCGTTCCTCATCGGCTGCAAACGTTTTTTCACATATATGGCAGCAAATACTTTCCATATGCGATCGCCGTTCCTCTTTAGTCAGGGGTTGCATTGGCCTGATGTTCAGCTTCTCCTGTGTAGCTATGGATGCAATCTTTTGCAATTCTAATGCAAACCATTTTTGACAGTCTTTGCCTCTATATGCTCTGTAATATGAGAGCTTAGCATCATGTTTGCAGTGGAAATAGAATCCTATGCTATGAACTTCATGTTCCTGGATTCGCTGTGTATTTTGATCGTTTCCCTGAATCGGCTTCAATATTGATTCAAGATCTGCATACACACAAAACGGGACGGGATTCTTATGGTTATAATTCTTATATTCCAGCCATTTCTTTTCCTCTGAGGGAAACATAATCCTACAATCGTTTTGTTTCTCGCAATCGGGAGTGTGTGATGCTAATTTTTCTTCAGAGTAAAAGTAGAGCCAACATCTCTCACATATATACTTTCTGCCATCATGTTTTGAAGTTTGTTTCGATATGAGTCGAGAAAGATCTTTGATCCAGCAGAAATGATATCTGCGATCACCATCATCGTCATCCATATGATCATCAGCATGGTCATAGTCATCTTGTAGCATTAGGAGATTTACATGTCGCTCCATCCTGTGTTTCGTAAGTCTAACTGGAACTGTGGTGAAGAAACGCTCTTTCTGTAGGATGAATACGTTTATTGATAAATCGTTCTCACCTTCAAATTGCGTAATTTGCTTAAGTGTCATGGGAAATGTTATTCCAGTTAAATTAAGTACAGTTGAATAATGTGGATATGATGAGGTCCTAGCGGAGTTAACATTTGCTGCTGCAGGATATAGCGCTGATGTTACGGCCCATGCGAAGCATGCTTCATCATTATTTTTCAAATTAATGCAAGCTTTCTTTGATGCAATCTCTTTTGGTAGAGGTATATACGAAGATCCTCGGAGCTGTTCAAACTTGTTGATGTGTACTGCTAGATGTATTATTGAGTGCAGTGCCCAGCCACTGTCTTTTTCCTGGAATTCTTCCAGCTGAGTGTGTATTGGATCCAAAATGTTTGATTTAAACCGCTCCTCTACGTTATCATCTGCACTAATTGGAGCAGTTCTCGCTTGGAAATATTTAATGTCTTTTATGTTTTCATTGTCAGCACTTTATTTAATAAATTCACCGCATAACGTCGTAGAAACTTTTATATTAAAATAATGTTTTAAGGTATTTTTAACACGACGCGTAAATAATTTGGCGGCGTCTTGCATAAATAGCTTCGGATCGATATGTTTTAAATTTGCAATAACACCTTGTCGAATTCTGTCTGGAAACGCCGTCTTTACTTCCTCCCACTTTACAAAATCACTTCTTCTTACGCGAGTAATTCCTCCACCTCGACGGGGAGTTCTCAATAGTGCTCTCAATGATTTAATTTGCTCGAGACAGCTCTCGAAATGTCGTTTCCTAGCACTCTTATTGCACTTCCGAAATGCAACTTGAAATTTATGCATGTTTCTATTGCACTTTTTAACAATATAGTCTTTATTCACTGAATTTTTTAAGCACTCCATCACATCTTTTCGCAAATTTTCAATTATTGAAAAACTTTTATTTACTAACACCGAAGACATTTTTAATTTTTTTATATTTTAAACTAACACTGAGACTTACTGAAACTGAATGATGGCTCCTAGCGGTTTGCTTGCGCTTTTATAGGAACACCTCGCTGTTTACTTTATACGAATTTGTTTACAGGAAGTGAAGTGGTATCAAATTACGTGAGGATGGCTCATTCGATTAAATTTGTTTACACAGGTGTGCATAACTTATTCAGCGAATTTGTTTACAGCGGTGATATCAAATTACATGGGGATGACTCATTCGATTGAATTTGTTTACACAGGTGTGCATAATTCATTCAGCGAATTTGTTTACAGGAAGTGAAGTGATATCAAATTACGTGAGGATGGCTCATTCGATTAAATTTGTTTATACAGGTGTGCATGACTCATTCAGCTTAAATGCGAATTTGTTAACAGGAAGTGGCGTGATAACAAATTACATGAGGATGACTTTATTCGGATTGGTTACAACAGGATTAAACTTGTTTTGGGAGATTGCCTATAAATTGGTATCAAATTACCAGCCACCTGTCCACCGAGGCTTTAATTTCCACTACTTCTTACAAGCAGCCGTGATCTATTTTTAGATATCATGATCACTCTCGGCTTTTTAATCCGCAGTTGTTTTTTTTCAGCAAAAGAAATTTTCAATTATAACTACTCATCTAAGACAACATATCAGTTGTTGTTTTTTTTTCAGCTATTGAGAATCTTTCATAAATTTGTTTACTTTACTCGGATCTGTGAGAATTTTGTTTACATTATTCGACTGCGAATTTGTTTACATTATTCGGCTGTACGAATTGTTTATGCAATGAATAAAACTAGAAGCATTACACCCGAAGATCAAAAATTAGGCTATTTCATACCTAGGTCATCATATCTACCTACGTAAGTTGTTGTTGTTGTTAATTTAATAACATGGTACTGAATATCGCCTGGTAGAAAATCTTTTAGTATGACGTTGTGTGTACGTGTACGAAATTCGTAGATTGCTATGCCATGCCGAATGGCGAAGCAGAAACGGTAGCAGGAATATTCTTCAATGAGATAATTACTCGTTATCGCATTCCTAAAAAGGTAGTAACTGACCAGGGATCTAACTTTTTAAGCGATCTTTTCAAACGTGTCTGTAAACTTCTAAAAATAAAAAAATTACAGACTTCCGCTTATCGTCCGCAATCCAATGGTGCACTTAAACGAACCCACAGACCTCTAGTGGAGTATTTAAGAGCTATTGTGTCCGAAAATCCAAAGGTTTGGGATCGATTCCTGAGAACCGCGGCTTTCGTATACAATAATAGCCCACATGACGGCACTAAGCTCTCTCCAATGGATTGTCTGTTCGGGTTTACAGCGGATGTACCATCAAATCTGAAAAGAGAACCAGAGCCCATTTACAACCACGAAAGTTACTACCACATTCTTAGGTACAAACTACAAAAAACATATGCTATCGCCCGGAAAAATCTGCTCAACGCCAAGGAAAAGTCAAAACTTTATTACGATAAACACTCACGCCCGGTAACATTCCAACCAGGTGATAAAGTTTTACTGAAAAATCCGGCCAAAAAACACAAGCTTTCCCAGATATGGCTAGGTCCATATCTCGTGGTAAAAGCTTTTACCCCTGTTAATACTGTTATTCAAATCGGTAAACGAAGAGTAACAGTACATAACAACAGATTAAAACCATTCCATGAGTAATGGCTTCAAAAAAAATATTTTTGCAATTCCCATGCAGCAATAGTAGGCACCTATTCAAAAAATTCAAAAGAAGACCTTCTCATGCAGAAAAATAATACCCCTCAACATACCTATTCAGGGATAAAAATGGTAAAAATTTCTTTTGGGTTTAATGAAAGAAAAAGAAAATAAATATATAACTAATCATTTATTTCAAAATTTAGACATATTTTTTTTGTTTTTTTTTGTTGGTGTTTAAAATTTCTCTTTTTAGCCCTTTTGAAGGCGTTAAGTTCTTTCAATTTTCCCTTGGCCAAATCTTCATACTGAGCACGCTCCTCGGTTGTAGCGGCTAGAATAGCCCTCAGCCTGAAATAATGCAACTCTCGGTTTAGCCTAACACGCCTACCTCCTCCGGTCGACTTGGTTTTCTTTGCCATATCTGGCTGATCTCCGCAGTTCTTCTTAGTCCTCTTTTGATATTCCTCTAAAGTCAGCCTCCTAGGTCCAGGTACGTAAGCCGGCACTTCTTGAGAGGTCCCAGGCAGCCCCTGAGGCACGTACGGCTCGATTGGCTGGTCCATTCGATATAAGGGCATACCTTCAATATTCCTCTTCGGCTGGATAGTCGATTTAGCCAAGGCCATCAACTTGTCAAAAGCAGCACCAATTTTCTTCTCCATATTTTAAATAAAATAATCACTCAAGAGCGCAACAGTTTGTAATACACAAATTCACAATGTATAAAACTGAATTATGTTACATTCTATTTATACATAAAAACTGCTTATCTGGTAAATCACCATATAACTCCGATCAACAGTAGAAGCCATTCATGTCGACATCAAGTGCAAGTCATGACAAAATTGTAAAAATAAACAGAATTACAGGTCATAAAACAATTACAACCGCACGTGGAGAATGAGCTTACCTAAATTGGCATGACCCGATAATATTTACGAATCAATAAAATAAACAAAGAAAAGAGCAAAGAAGGCAAAATCAGTAAAATAGAGACCATTTGACCTATAAAAATATTTACTACCATCAAACAAAGAATTTTCATGCAATAAAAACAGTACAAAAATATTATGGCGCAATTTTCAATATTTTATATATATACATATTATTATAAATATTATACATTTATTCACCGATGATCTGTCTTTACAACCAATTTTTCTTCTCCAGAGATGACGCTAATCTTCATCGGTACTTTTTTGGCCATCCTCACGGCAATACCAAAAGTCACAGCAGAACCCTTCAATATCCAGACCCTAAATAACACGGGCATAATGTTCGAGGAACTTGGACAAATTCTTTTGTTTCATGATACATGGAATTTGTTCACTCAAATAAACATCAGCGATCTAGAAGCGGAAACCACACTGACGGAACACACCGGTTTCCTTATAAATCGACTATGCGAGGTACATAATTCCACTACTAGCGCATGTACGGAACAAAACGCCTACATACATAGTCTGATTGGGTCCATAAAAAAGAGAACAAAAACCATCAGGCAGATGGTAACCATCCGCCATCGAAGATCCTTATTCGATAGAATAGGAAGTGGGCTACATTATCTTTTTGGAACTATGGATGCAACAAACGAGAAACAAATTTATAGTAAGATTACAAATTTAGAGACGGATACACAGGCGCTCCTAGAATTAGAAAAAAGTCAAATAACCCTGTTCAAGTCTTCATTTGAAAAGTTAAGGAAACCCATTAATCAACTTGAAGCCAACCAGAAAGAGTTAACAAAGACCGTGAATGATCTGCTTGACATGGTCAATGGAGAAATAAGCACGCGCCAACGTATTCAAGAGGTTATATCTACAATTAGTCTACAGGTGTTAGACATAGAATTAAGAGAGCAAAATTTTATTCAGATATTAACCGCTCTCAAAAATAATCAAGTTCATCCGCTATTAATATCGCCATCCACTTTGTTAGAGGCCTATTACAATGCCCATCCACAAGAATCTAGTAGAAATCAAGACCTAGCAATCTTAACACAAACTCTGGAGGTAAAATCTGGAATACTGAATGAGCTCTTGGTAATACGAATTACATTCCCGATTCTTAATATGCCACCTTTCAAACTAAAGCAGATCCATTTACTCCCTTTCCAAACTCCCAACAATCATTATCTAGTTCTGGACATAAGACACACTTATATTGCCAGTCACATACCAACACAAAAGCTCGTAATGTTCAAACAATCCGAGTTCCGAGTATACAAGAAATTATCGAATAATCTTAATGAAAGCACTTATATTGGACCACTACTAAACCCAATCCTTCAAGGGCATTACGTGAACGAGTGCCCGATAAACTTCCTATTTAATCCATACAATGAAACTGGTAACTGCGAATACCTAGCTCAAACTCAAGCTCCGCAATTATTAATAAAACTAACCAGGAAAAATTCCTGGCTCTTTTCGTTTCATACCACACAGAAAATTCAGATTACCTGCGGAAAAACTCTACATAGCTCCAACCTCTTCGGCAATGGAATACTAATCCTAAACGAACCTTGTAACTTCCAAATAGCTGATCAGATTATATATTTTGAAGATGAAGACCATCAAAATATTAAAATCACACAGCCAGAATATCCGCACCCTATAAATACTAACCTAACGGAGACCATTCAAAACTACATCAAAAATGTTAATAACACCGCTAAAAAACATATAATTATGATAAGAGCAGAAGAAAAACTCGTATTCCTTAGATCAACTGGAAGAGCAAATAAATATACTGGAAAAACAAATAAAAGAGCGAAACAAATCAGAACTGATTCAAATAAGCTCCCTATCTGTGAGTTCTACAGTGATTTTATTACTTTGCATAATCGGAATAATAAAACTATGTAAAACTATAGAAAACAAGAAAAAGAAAAAGATAGTAGAAGCTCCCAAAGTAGTAATCATCGGTAAAATCCAAAACCTCAATTAGATGCGGAAACACCTCCACAACCTAAAGTAAAAATTACGGAAGACATTAAACCCAAAGCAAAGTAGATACAAGTGTCGTTCGTATACTCAACCCCAGGAAAAGGTGTCGACTGGAAAAGTCAAACAAATCTCCCAAAACTTCCAATAGGAAATCTCCAAAGCTCACAAAGCCAGATTAAACCCACTAATTAATGAATCAGAAGAGGTGACAACAAACAAAGAACGCATTGCCCCTCAAATCGCTCGTTCTGAATTTAAAGGTTCAATTAAATCACAAAATATTTCGTCTCCACAGACAAATAGTAGACACAATTTACCAATACCTCCACCACCACCACTTCCACCATCCTTAACCAATTTTGAACTAGATTCAATTAAAAGACCCCGCAATTTACAAGTAGTTTAATTAATCATTGAATATAAATTTATAAAAATACCAGAAATTATAAGAAATACCTGCCTTGTTTGATATATAAATTCTTCAAAAAAAATTTTTTTTCAAATAGTTATACCTATACATATATTATAATTAAAAATAAAAACATACATACGAGTATGTATAATTGTAAAAATATATACATATATACACATAAATTAGAATTAAAAATAATATATATGTGTACAATAATAGAAACTAGAAATGTTAATTTGTAAAAGAGACCAACTTAAAAACCAACATACCTATAAATGTATACTAATATTAGAAAATTAATTAAGAAAAATACCCTATGTATAAACATTAAAAAAAAAAAATAACAATTACAATGTGAAATTTTTAATATGTGCCAAACAAACTATCAAATATTATAACTTTATTGTACTAATATAAGAAATATTGTAATGTATTCCTAACCTTAAATTAATTTATTGTAGACATAGATGAACTTGTACTTATTAGTCTTAACGACCTAACCGCATGCTTGTCCCGGAGCTCGACATCATTTATACATATAAAATCAATAACGAAGTACTGCCAATAAGATAAAACCCTTTCATCATGTTTTAATGCGTTATTCCTCTTCAAAGAATAACACATGTTTTTTTACAAGGGGGAAATTTGTTACATACATAAAATCCCAAATATAATCTAAAAACATCAATTTTAATCCGGAAGCAACTCCTTGCATACATACCTACCTACATCAGTACATTGCAAGTAAACATTTCACATATTCCGATCAGGAAATAAAACAAAAAGTTTACGGCATGTATACCTACATACCTACATCAGTTTCCACTGCATGTAAAAGCAAACGGTATACGTACATACATAATTAATCATCACTGATCTACCTCAATTATTTCAGTGAATGATGTCATAATACCACTGCGCGCAAGAATTCGCACGTTGAAATACGACGACCTAGCACCAGAGGTAGAACATATGTTTGTAAGTAACTAAATTGTTTTTGTAATAAGCCGCAAAGTACTGAGTGTAATTCGAGTAGGAAAGAAATTAAAATAAACAATGAGTTGAAAACCCGCAACATGGATTGGGTAAGGTATACAGATAAATTTATAAAAGCAACCGAGTGCCGTGACTTGCATGCTTCCGTAGATAGTAAAATTAAGTAATAGTTGTTAATGAAATACTTCGACTTACACTTTGTATGAATTATACGCTTAATAAACAAAGTGCTGGGTCAGAGGTATTTCATATAGTACTTTGTATAGTATTATTAGTCTTAGAGTAAGACAATTTTTATATAAATATACTGCAAGAATAAAGGCCAGTTCAGTTCAGTCTTAAACAAGCTGTACATTAATTAAATTGGTGCAAAGCCTCATTTGGCTTCGCCATTTATTAACGCCGTACATTAATTAAATTGGTGCAAGCCCTTATTTGGCTTCGCCATTTATTAATAACAAGTTGTACATTAAATAAATTGGTGCAAAGCTTCATTTGGCTTCGCCATTTATTTAACAACAAAACTTCGCCTATTATAGTGAAAATTACACACGCGGCTCCGAAAGGTACTCGTAAGATCACTCGAATACACAACATATGTGTGACCCTTTCGCTGGCAGAAATTACACGTGATGTTACGGACCAGTGCATCTGTATCCGAGTCTCTGGCATCAGTGTTTGTAAATGGCCTTTGCCGTGACTGTGATGAACCTGGATTATTCACATTGCGTGAAAAATGATTTGGGTTTGGGGCTCGAGGTGATGCGAACATAGGTGTAGATGGCATTTGATAGTAAGGAGCTGTATAGTAAGCTCTCACTCGTAGATCTGGGTCTACTGGAGCCATTGGAGGAGCTTGTGCCAGAGGACTCTGGACGAATGTAGCACCTTGCTGTAGTTTCTCCATGTCCAGGGCTTTTTGAATTAATGCTTCTAAATCACCTTCTCCCTGTGTGAGTAAATATTGACACAAATGTGGATTAGTTACTCCACTTTTAAGAGCATTTTTGGCGAAGTCCATTAGCTGTATTTTCACAGCCGGCACTGCCTCAGCTCCATACTTTTGTGTCGCAGCCTCATTGCAGATCGTCAACAGCTGCTTCAACCTTGTAGCAAAAGCAGTGAGAGATTCCAATGGGTTCTGGCGTGTGGTGATCAATCTATTCACCAATTCCTGATAAGTCTCACGGGGAAGGTATGTTCTGTTCAAACGTTCCTCTACCACAGTGAATGAAGTAGGGACGTCTGAAGCGAATAGCTGATATGCATCACCTCTTAATCTTGTGGGGAGAACCTGTAGGAAAGCCACCTTTTCCTCATCGTCAAGGCACTGCATAGTTTGCTTGCAGCAGCCGATGAAGGTCTGTAGCTCACGTCCCATTTGTGGGGTATTTTCACCCGAAAATAAGGGGACGAGTTGAGCTGTGAACTTAGCTACCTTAGCGTAGTCCACCATTGTGTTTAGTCTATTGACTGGAAATTTAAATTTGGGTGGACTAACTGGGCTTGTTTCTGGGCTGATTTCCGTTAAGGATTCTTCGAGCCAATCTATTAGCAGGTCTTCGGAGGCTGTTTCAGTCACTTCACCGTCACTGTCACTATCTCTATCACTGTCACTTAACCTAACACTCTTATCTTTTCTAGATCTAAACTGAGTGGAGCGTCGAGATTCGGAAACTGTTCTAATTCCTATCGGAACTTTATTGTTTTTTCCTTTAAGGTATTTAACTTGGCGAGCCTGGCCTCACGCTCTGTTTTTAATTTGCCTCAATTGTCTCATCAGTAAATCATCTGTTATGTTTTGCATTCTATTTACCTGGAGATTTATTTGACGTTGTCTTTCCTGCAGAGATGTCAATGGTTTTTGGATTGCTGTAGTGCAGTTTTGACTACACTAATCTGCTGTCTTTCCAGGTCGGCTAGTGCTTTTGTATTTGTTTCGAGCTCCTCGAGTCGACTGTATACCTCCTGTTCATTAGTGCTGTCCATGGTCCCGAATAGGTAGTGCATTGCATTCCCTATTCCATCAAAGATAGATCTTGTTGATCTTGATTTTGGGACCACTTCTCGAATGATACTTGTTCTTCTCTTGATATATTCCAGAGAGAATGAACATGTTTTTGTTGAACCAGGCATAGCTCATCCGTTTGAGAGCGATTTGTACATAGTTGGTGAACTAAGTGTTCCGCCTGTTCTGCCATGAGCGTCTGGTTGTCCAGTTCTATTAGATTGATCTCTGTTAGATGTTCCATGTACTATGGTAGACTCGTAATTTTCCTAGATCCTCATACAGTATTCCTGTATTGTTCAGGGGCCCTATTGTATAGGGTTCCGTTTGGATTTGTTCCATTGCCAGATGGAAACAGCATATTAACACCAACATGTGCATCATGTTCTGTAGAAAATGAAGGATAGGCTTCATTAGTCAATTGGTCATACTACATAGCATATAATATTTAAATATAGTATTGCTTAATTGAATCGTCGATAGTTGTATAGTGGGGGCTTAGTTGCTAAAAGGAAGACGAGATAGAACAGGGTAGGAGGACTGTAAGTCAGTTCATGCTAAATCTCGTCAAAGTAGGAGCATTGTGTTCATTTAAAAATTGAATTGGGAGGTTTTTTAATTTACTACAATGAGTAAAAGTAAATCATGAAGAGGAATACGGAACTCTCAAGGCAAGGTATGAGGGATGCAAGTCAAAGCATTCCAAACTCCATCATCTTCTCTATGAACTTTTAAAACGATGAGTATTGTACCTTTTCAAAAAATTTAATTAGGGAAGTTTCATTTACAACCACGAGTAAATCATGAAGAGGAATACGAAACTCTCAAGGCAAGGTATGAGGGATGCAAGTCAAGGCAAGCAAGAAAAATTTTATTGGTAGAATATTTGATGTATTCATAGCTACTAAAAAGTAATAGTGTATATATGGACACGTTTATCTAACGTATTTTTTATTGATTTAAATAAAATTTAGGTAAGGGTTGACTTCGTGAGTCATAGTAAATAATTCCGAGTGCGGAACGTTTAAGTAGGTAGTGGCTACTTTAGTTTAATTGGCGAAAATTTGTTTCAGTGTGGCTAAGTGTATGTACCAGTATACTACTCATAATAGGGCTTCAAACGGTTGTTGTGTACGACAACCTTCCGCTTGCCTATTTTTATGGTAGTGTTTGTTGGACTGGGTACATTGATTACCAGATATGGGCCAACCCAGATTTGAGACAGTTTGTGTTTGCGGCTTTCACTTTTGAGGAGGACTTTGTCTCCTAGGTGGTAAGCGAGAGGCCTGACTGTTTTAATCGTAATATTGCCTTTGAGCGTTGTTTGCTGGCTAAGAGATTTTTACGAGGCCATGGCATACGGTTTTTGGAGTCGGTATTTGAGCATATGGTAATAACTTTCGTGGTTATAAACGGTTCAGGTTCCCGTTTTAAATTAAGATGGGACATACGCTGTGAAGCCGTAAAGGCAGTCCATTGGGGTTAATTTAGTACCCTCGTGTACACTGTTATTGTACACGAATGCAGCGGCTCGTAGGAATTGATCCCATGTTTTAGGATTTTCATCTACGATTGTACGCAGATATTCGATTAATGGTCTATGGGCACGCTCTAGTGCTCCATTAGACTGTGGATGGTATGCTGAAGTCTGTAACTTCTTTACCTTTAGCAGTTTACAGACCTTCTTGAATAGCTCACTCAGGAAATTAGTTCCCTGATCGGTGGACTATTCTCTTTGGAATGCGATAGCGCGTGACAATCTCATTGAAAAAGATTTTGCGCCACCGTTACTGCTTCTCCATTAGGTATTGGCATACCAATCGACAAATTTGGTAAGATTATCTTGAAAAGTTAAGATATATTTATTACCTGATATGGTCTCTGCTAGTGGACCTACTATATCGAGGTATACCTTGTCGAAAGGTTGTTCTGCGATGTCCGTTATTACCATGGGCATCTTGAATTGTGGAGATGCCTTCATTGTTTTGGCACTTAGGGCATTTTTTATGTACCTTTTTATATCGCTAAGCATGTGTCTCCACCAATACATGCGTCTAATTCTTTTATAAGTCCCTAATGACACCCTGATGGCCACCGAAAGGAGAGTCGTGATAATCCTTTAGGATTGTTGCTCGTGCTTATCTCAGGTGCCTTGACTGGACTTATTTCTTGTTCAAGCGTAGCAGGGGGTTGTATTTCCGCCTCTGGGGTTTCATATTCTTTATTCTCCGCTGCTGTGGGCTGTATTTCAGCGCTGGAGCTAGTATTGGCCTCTTGGGCTCTCTGTCTTTGAGCTCTGGTCACGGCGAAGCAATGAGCGGGTTTCTTGGTTTTCTTTCTATTTGGGGGATTATTTTCCTCCACATCAGAGTCCATAGTGTGGTGGACTTGTGCTTGTTCCGTTAAGGTATTGCCTGTGTTGTCTTCGCTTAATACTTGTAGAATGCGGCTTAATGCATCCGCATTGGTATTATACTTCCCTGGTTTATATTAGATGCTGTAATCGAATTCTGATAATTTATGGTGGAATCTCACCAAACGGGAAGTCGGGTCTTTAACATTAAAGACTCCTTTGAGAGGCTTGTGGTCAGTGTAGACCGTGAATTTCCTGCCTTGAAGGTAGCATCGGAAATTCCTAGTGGCCCAGACTATAGCCAATAACTCCTTTTCAATAGTGGAGTAGTTTTTCTCGGCTTTGTTTAGCGTTCGGCTTGCAAAGGCGATAGGCTGATCTTTTCCCACTTCTCCTTGGGAAAGCACAGCGGCTAATGCTTCGTTGCTGGCGTCCGTTGGAAGATTGAATGGTTTAGAAAAATCTGGATAGATTAAGAGTGGTGGGGAAATTAGAGCATGTTTAATGCTTTGAAATGCTTCTTGGCATTTATCGGTCCAAGTGAATTTTACGTCCTTGCGGAGTAAATTCGTAATTGGACGAACGATTTTTGAGAAGTCCGGAATGAACTTCCTATAGTAATTGGCGAGTCCTAAAAAGGACTGAACTTGCCGTACTGTTCTAGGAACAGGGAATGTTTGGACGCAGGCCGTTTTGCTGGGGTCTGGTAATGCACCTTCGCTAGAGCATTTGTGCCCTAGGTAAACAACTTCTCGTCTCAGGAACTGGCACTTCTCTGGCTGCAGTTTGAGGTTTTTCTATCTCAATTTGTTGAAGACTTTGCGAAGTTTATCATTGTGGTCATTTAGGTTTTTCCCGTAAATGACGATGTCGTCAAGATAAACAAAACATTCGAGGCCTTGTAGGCCTGTCAGAACGAAGTTCATGAGGTGTTGGAATGTAGCGGGAGCTCCTTTGAGTCCGAATGGCATACGCTCAAATTCGTAGTGCCCGTAATTTGTGCTAAAAGCGGTCTTATGTCGATCTTTTTTGTCGACTAAGACTTGGTGATAGCCGTTGGCCAAATCGAGAGTGGTAAAGTACCTGGCATGACCTAGTTGGTCAAGAATATCTTCGATTCGCGGTAGCGGAAATGCATCGCCAATTGTCTTTTCGTTTAATTTGCGAAAATCGACAACGACGCGCCACCTTTTTTCACCATCGGTTCCCGCCTTTTTGGGGACTACTAATAAGGGTGAATTCCAAGGGCTTTTGCTAGTTTGGACTATCCCGTTGTCTAGCATTTCTCTTAATTGCTCGTTTATGGCTTGCCTCTGGGTTTCTGGTAATCGATAGGCCATTTGGTTTATTGGGGCCTGATCTTGTATTAAATGAATATTATGGGTGATAGCGTTTGTATGTGTAGGCTTATCACCTTTAAGGTAAAAGATATCATTGTACTCATAACAGAGTTCGGATATCGAAGCTTTTTCTTCCGCATTTAGATTTGGGTCTAGGCTGAGCTCTTGGTCTAGCCTGCTGACTCGCGGAGTATGTATGGGATCTTCCTGATCCGGAAATAAGTATCTTACGTGTTGTAAGATAGCTGTGCTTTCCGAAAAGCTTGCTTTAGTTTTGGGTTGTTGTACCTTTTTATACTTGCTTTCTTTTACTTTACTAATTAGCAGGGTATGTGCTTCCTGCTCTTTTATTGGTGGAGTACTGTGTTTTATGGGTACTTTACATGGGTCCACGTACTCGCACGCATTCGTATTTTGGCTAATGGGCCTTGAAAAATTAGCTTTCTTAATATTATTTGACGGTGGAGCCAACTCTGCCTTCAATGAGGTCTTACGGATCTCGTACGCGTCTTTTACAGGGATCATGACCACTTTTTATTCTTAATACTAATTTTATTAAGTGGTGGAGTCGAGTTTGCATTTAAATAGGTCTTACTGAGCTCGCACGCACTGTTGATGGGGCTCTTGGGCCACTGTTGTTCCTTAACACTAACATTTTTGGGTGGTGGAGTCGTCATAGCCTGATAATAGGTCTTACTGAGCTCACACGCACCTGTTGTTTGGCTCCTTAACTTTGTGGTTTTTCTTACATCTAGGTATATTGGATGGAGGAGTCAGCTGCATTTTGCTTGTCGGCCTCTGGATCTCGCTCGCATCTCTGGTTTGGCTCTGGGGCCATGTAAAATTTTTGTAACTTATTTTCTTGGACGGTGGAGTCATTGTTGCCTCCACTCGGGTCTTACTGAGCTCGCACGCGTCTTGTATAGGGCTCTTGGGCCTCGCTAGTAGCTTATATCTAGGTATTCTGGAAAAAGAAGTCTTGCTTGACTTCTGTTCCGCCTTGGGAAGCTCACTGATGTTCGTGTTACTCGCTTGCGATTTATTCGGCTTGAGAACGTGTTGTGTATCAGTGGCTTCTCCTTTTGGGATGACGGCGTAGTCATGTATAGGGAGCAGTTGTAACAATAAACTGTTGATGACTACTTGGAAATTTTTAATGTTGAGTATGGCAACTAGTACTGTTTCTTTCCCAGTAGGGAGTAAACTGTTGGCCAGGAAGACTCCATCGCTTATCTCTTTCGATAGACAGAGCATTTCTTCCTTCACTCGCAACGGGACTGTGGTGATGATTTGTGACCTGGCAGGTATGCATATTGGTTCCTCTAAAGTAACCAGATGCCGCCTCATTTCGCAGGTTTCTTGATCACCCAGACAGCTCCTTTCGCATTCCGTCGGCTTTTGTTGAACCTGGCAACCAGCATTACTCTTTTGAGATGCCTTGGAGACACTGCATGTAGATAGCTTAACCTGTTTAGGTTCCACCTTTTCTGCAAGTGACCTCACTTCGTCTGCTTTTCTAGAATACAGCTTGTCCGTTTTGCATGACAAGGGCACAGTAAACTCTTCGGGATTTGTTTCCGTACAAGGAAACTTGAACGCTTTATTTGGACCTTCAACATTACAATTGTTTGATAGGAAATCGTTTCCTAATAGGCCGTCATCGGAAAGACCTGGCAGGTTTTGTACCACCTGAAACTTGCAGGGAATTTTATTTTTAAAATTGAAGTTGGCCTTGCAATTTCCCAATGTCTTTCCGGTTCCAAAAGGGGTCTGTAAAGTGCATGCCTCATTGAAATTAATTATATTGAGGTCTTTAATTGCTCTTTTCTTAATAATACTAACCTCAGCGCCAGTGTCCACTACTAGTTTTGTATGGCCGTTAAGGCTTATGTCCAGTGGAAGTTTCACTGTAGGGACACCGGATTCGGGCGCTTGAGGTGACCCTTTTGATTTGCGTTGTGGGTTTAAAGCCGAGCCGGGGAGTTTTGGGTCGACTGCATGTCGTTTCCCTGACTCCGGGCTTCCTATTTTTTCTTTTGGCAGCAATCTTCGTCTGCATGTGCTCGGCGACCACAAAAGGTGCATTTGAGTCTTATATTGAAGACTTGAGGACCTTTTGTGTTGTGTTGATCCTGTGTAGATCTGTCGGAGAGGCGTGGAGGAACAATCTGTTGTGTTTGTTGTGTTTTTATGCAATCACGGACGTCATGTCCATAGATTTTGCAGTTTGAGCAAAAAGGGGTGTTCTTGCGCTTAAGGTAATCTGTGTATGTGTGACCCTTTCGCTGGCAGAAATTACACGTGGTGGTACGGACCAGTGCATATGTATCCGAGCTTCTGGCATCACTGTTTGTAAATGGCCTTTGCCGTGACTGTGATGAACCTGGATTATTCACATTGCCTGAAAACTGATTTGGATTTGGGGCTCGAGGTGATGCGAACATAGGTGTAGATGGAATTTGATAGTCAGCTCTATAGTAAGCTCTCACTCGTAGATCTGGGTCTACTGGAGCCATTGGAGGAGCTTGTGCCAGAGGACTCTGGACGAATGTAGCACCTTGCTGTAGTTTCTTCATGTCCAGGGCTTTTTGAATTAATGCTTCTAAATCACCTTCTCCCTGTGTGAGTAAATATTGACACAAATGTGGATTAGTTACTCCACTTTTAAGAGCATTTTTGGCGAAGTCCATTAGCTGTATTTTCACAGCCGGCACTGCCTCAGCTCCATACTTTTGTGTCGCAGCCTCATTGCAGATCGTCAACAGCTGCTTCAACCTTGTAGCAAAAGCTGTGAGAGATTCCGATGGGTTCTGGCGTGTCGTGATCAATCTATTCACCAATTCCTGATAAGTCTCACGGGGAAGGTATGTTCTGTTCAAACGTTCCTCTACCTCAGTGAATGAAGTAGGGACGTCTGAAGCGAATAGCTGATATGCATCACCTCTTAATCTTGTGGGGAGAACCTGTAGGAAAGCCACCTTTTCCTCATCGTCAAGGCACTGCATAGTTTGCTTGCAGCAGCCGATGAAGGTCTGTAGCTCACGTCCCATTTGTGGGGTATTTTCACCCGAAAATAAGGGGACGAGTTGAGCTGTGAGCTTAGCTACCTTAGCGTAGTCCACCATTGTGTTTAGTCTATTGACTGGAAATTTAAATTTGGGTGGACTAACTGGGCTTGTTTCTGGGCTGATTTCCGTTAAGGATTCTTCGAGCCAATCTATTAGCAGGTCTTCGGGGGCTGTTTCAGTCACTTCACCGTCACTGTGACTATCACTATCACTGTCACTTAACCTAACACTCTTATTCTTTTCTAGATCTAAACTGAGTGAGCGTCGAGATTCGGAAAACTGTTCTAGTTCCTCTCGGAGCTTTATTCTTTTTTCCTTTAAGGTATTTAACCTGGCGAGCCTGGTCTCACGCTCTGTTTTTAATTTGTGATCTAAGGCGTCACAACGGGTAATCGTCAGTTTATCCAATTCCCGCGCTCTGTCGTATAACTTATTTAAGAACTTAACTAAACTTGCTTGACTATTCGAACCTGGCAGAATGGTTCCGCTTCGAAGTCGAGGTCCTGTTGGGCAAAATTCAGCAGCAGATGCTGTACCTTCACCGGGGTTCTGTATTTTTGCACCGGCGGCTGATCCCGCGTCTGCTAAAGATGGAGAATTTTCCCTCGCTGCTGTTTCTGTTTCCTGCTGAGGTAGAGCAGGATTGTCGACTGACATATGATGCGTTGTTTGGTGAAAGGGGGGCTCCTTGCCTGCTTAGGTCCCTTTGCTGTGATTGAGAGGGTGGTTTCTTTAACCGCCTTCGAGTTCCCTCTGAATCCTTTGTCGGTTGATTTCGGCTTACTTTTGCAGCTGGGGGGCCTTGGGCCGTCTTAACTTCCCCTGGATCTAGTTCAAAAGGGGGCTTATGAGCCGTCTTCGATTTCCTCTTCAACTCAGGATCGTTGTACTTCAAGCGTTTGGTCGTCTGCTTGGCTGAAACTGCAGGCTGCTTATCGGGCGGTGTCCGGGTTAATTTGTGTTCGTCCTTCTGGGGGAGTTTTCAATCTATTTCTCCTCTTCCTTCTATGGACTGTTTGATTATACCCGTCGGTGGTGCTTTTGCACTAATTAGGGTCAACGCTTGCCCGCCTGGAGCAGAGGCGCCTAGAGATGGTATCTACCCGAGTGTTGGGGGTGACTTGGCCTAAGTGGCTTAGTCAATGGGACCCCTTAGGTTCGAAGGATTAAGGCTTTCAAGCTTTTACGATCCTTTTGACTAGATCAAGCTTCTTCAATCCTACCGGCTGCGCCAATTTTGTTATATATTTGTATAACAATATATATTTATAGTTTTAACCACGGGTACTCACTGCCACTTTGCGCACGTTGCGAGCGTTGCTGGTTTTCCCCCTCTGTAATCCTGGGGATTTTTGGCTACTCATACACCGTCTGTTGCACAATCTGAAGGTATTAATAATAAAAACTTTTCTTTTCACAACTTTTCTTTTATTAATCGAAACACTTCTTTTATCTTTACACCTTTTTTCACAGCTTTTCTTTTATTAATCAAAACACTTCTTTTTCTTTTTACAACCTCTTAGGTATCTTCAAGCTTTCAGCTTCACAATTTTTTCTTATTTATATCAATTCAGTGACCGCCCGTTAGTATGCCAAAAACCGACCGCTCAAAACTGACTCCTTTCACGTCTTGAAATTGACTGCACTTGACTTTGATTTTCGTAATCGCAAGTCTAGTTGTTCAGGATATGAAAGTACTTAATTAGCATTCCTATCCTGAGAAAATTATTTACCGCTGGGCATGTTTAAACATGCCCAGAATTATCGCGACGAACGATGATTGGAATTGAAATTTGATATTTTGATAAATCCAACCATCGTCGTGCTATCGTGCATACA
The DNA here is from genome assembly GCA_963930735.1 of Dioctria linearis. NCBI lineage: Eukaryota > Metazoa > Arthropoda > Insecta > Diptera > Asilidae > Dioctria > Dioctria linearis. Next base: position 158,314,547 of record OZ005741.1, read on the forward strand.
TTGTTGCGATCACAATGTATGCAGCTCGCGACAATTTGCTGATAAGAGCTTTTTTCGGTGAAGACTTGATCGTTTCAGTCTTCACCGACGTAAAATTTTCATGCGCCCGATATGTATGTATGTATGTATGTACATACATATCGTTTAATACGACAAATCTTACTGAAGGTAAGATTTATCGTGGGGCTATTTTCTATGAAAACGACTTGGGTTGATATTTAACACTTTTGTTGTCCCAAGTCATTTTTTGGGAAATACTTTTTGTTTTTAATAAAGGAATATGGAGAAATTGCTGATGGCAATTTCTTCGACTTATAGATAGATAAGCTAACCAAGTTTTAAGCATGGTTAGCTTCTACATATTATGCATGAATGATAATTTATTAATTATATATATCATTTTTAACTTCTTTTTAGGTATATTGTATTGTATATAAAACAATTATTTCAAATAAGCGATTGATTGTACATTTTTAGTCGCGCCGGAAAGAATTTCCAGACGAAATTTAATACTGCTAAAAATTTATTTGTGCGAAAAATGCTGACATTTCCAAATCGAGTGGATTGACCTTATTTACAATTAATGGAATATTTTTTATAATTGCTGAATATACAATATTATTGACTTTGAATTGAAGAAATGCAAGAATGAAAGAAATTGAACATGACTAAATTATATGGAAATTATTGTATGGAATAAATGCGTTGTTGTATGAATGTATGTTATGCTGCCTGAACATCTTCCCCGCGTTAAACAGCTTGTTCAAGCTTCCTCATCACCAATGCTAATTGTGAAAGGCTCTCCAGAACTCCTTGTGGGTATAGCTTTGCTCAGTCCAGACTTGCTGCATTTCTGTTTTGCGCCCACCTGTATATCAAGCAGGCGGCAATAAGTAGTCCAATGACAAGTGCTGAGTAGCCCAAGGTGAAATGATGAACATCGACTGGCTTGATTTCATTTGGTAACTGTTGGTTTCTTTGTAGTTCGGCAATACCCTCGCTCAATTTTTTGAGCTCATCCAAGTGAGCTTGATAGCGTATAGGGCTGTGCTGCATTTCTTTCAGGTGCTTTGATGAAATAAGATTTTCAGAATTCCAGATCCTTCAAGGATCTGCGTTGATACGGTTTTTTTGCATACCACATTTATTGACGTTTTTTCTTTTAATGAGTAAATCCATCGGTTGGGATTAAATAATTGTATCCACTTGGAACTGTTTCCAGTCTCTATTACCTGACAGTTCGGTGAAGGTGTTCCCTGATTTATGAAACTCATTTCACAGGCGCTGATGTTGGCTCCCCTTCTGTATATAGGGTGTTTCTGTTGACACATGTAAGTAGCCCTTTCCATGGTTTCACATGTGGTTAATTGTTGTTCGCTAAGCGGGTAGTATTGGTCCCGATGCAGGTTAATTACTATGAAATCAGCCGAAGGTTTGATAGCCATAAAGGTGTTATTGATTGCCACTGGATCAGGAATAATTCGAAATAGTTCGAATTCTTCATATGCAAACAGTGGCAGTTTGATTCTGAATATTACGTATTTGTCGGCGACTCGACTTTCTATAGTCATTAAACTGTAGATCTGAGTCAAAGTTTCGCGATTTCGTGGGAGCCTTAAAGTCGCTGGTAAATGGTGCTTTATCGTAATTAGTTCTTGTTTTAACTCTCTCGGTGAAAGTAGCTGAGGATTTATCTTGCCGTGATGTGTGTCTATGATCACGTCTAGCATGGTAGCTTGCACGCGTCGATAAGTTGATGTCATTAACGTTAACTGTATGGCTGATGACATAATAGCTGTGCAAGTCTTTGTTGATGAAGCTCTTCTGTGATGTTGTTGATATTATTGATTATTTGACGTAGGCGAAAATCTACCTCATTGAACTGGTGTCTGATGATTTCTTCGTCCTTCTTCAAAATGTTGGCAGTGGAATCAATTAAGGATGTTTGATTTTTTATTAAGCTCAACAAGTGATCCTCGTTGTTTCTAATATTGTTAATAGTGGAGGCCATCTTTTCTGCATATTCAGAGTCAAGGACTCCAAATAGAAGGTTGGCTATATTCCCTACTATATCCAATGGGGCTCTAGCACTACGTTTCCTTGGATTTGATAAAAGTAGTTCATTATTGCTGATCAATTCGGTCTGTAGAATCGTGAATTGCTTCAGAATCAGCGAGCAGTAGAATGTGTCTGTTGAGATATTTCAGATCTTTTGTAGTTTGTTGATGGCATTACTAATGCTGTTGAATTCCTTCCAATAATTGTCCATGCCGTAGTACACCACTAGATTTCACTCATTAGAGATCAAATGGGTATAGCCTCAGTTTTCGAAATATATGCCCGGCTGAGAATTAAACGGCGATATTTCTACTGGTGAATTTCCTAGAATCGGCAGTATGAGGCACGTGAAAAGGAGCGTGGTGAGTGCAGAGCTTGCCGAACGTCGTGATATTTTCGCAGGTCCTGAACTTGCGTCCTCTTGATCTTTGTCAGCTCTGCGTCTCGGAAACCTTTCCTGTGTTTCATTCGCTCGTACGTCATCTTTATCTTCTACTGGCAAAGGTGCCAGTTTATGTATATGTATTCTAAGAGTTCCAGACGTGGTTTTGACGTTAGCAACTCGAACCAAGCCGTCCTTTCCCTGCATTGCCTGGATAATCCTGCCGAGCTGCCATCTGAGGGGAGGCAAATTATCTTCTTTGATTTACACCATCATGCCAGGGCGAGCGTTCATGGATTGCTGTTCCACTTGTGTCCTTGCTGCAGCTCACATAGGTATTCGTGAGACCATCGACGCCAAAATTCGTGCCTTATATGCGACACCATTTTCCTGCTTCCCATAATCCACCGAAATGTGGGGCGCGTGGTGGGATGAAATGGAACTCCATACCCTTTCCCTGGCACATTGAAGTAATCTTCACTTGAGATCTATTTGAGTGTATGATGTCTTGAAGCTCATTCAGCTGATTTCTGGCTCCTACAAAGTTTGTGGCGTTGTCACAATATAAGTTCAGACAATGCCCTCGTCTCGCTACAAACAGCTTAAGTGCCCCGAGAAATCCTTCTGTCGTCAGATCACTCACCACTTCTAGATGCGTCGCCTTTGTAGCGAAACAGCAGAATACTGCGATATATGATTTTTGAGCGCGTTTCCCTCTTAATTTGAAGTGTGCCCAAATGGGGCCGCAAAAGTCCACTCCGGAATTTAGAAATGGTCTAGCGGGTTGAACTCTGGCTGCGGGGAGATTTCCCATTAACTGAGTCATGAGCTTGGGCTTGACCTTGTTGCAGCGAACACAGGTCTGCACGATCGATCTGGCAATAGTCTTCCCCCTGATTGGCCAAAACCTTTGTCGTGTAAGTGCCAGTAAGGTTTGGGGGCCAGCATGAAGGTTGCTGTTATAAATGTCTGTCATTAGTAGCTTAGTGACTGGATGTTTTAAGCCTGGCCCTTTTTATGTTGATTTTTGGCTTTGCAATATAAATAAATCTTAAAACGTATACCATTATTCTCTGCAGCCTCTTGACTGAATTTCCGTGCTTGATGACATTGCTGAATGGTGAGCATTCTCTTGAGGCGTTTAACACAATCTTAGATTTTTTTTTTCCAGATCAGTGTTCACTTTGGAATAGTTAGACGGCCAAATCTGGTCTGAGCCATGTAAAAATGGTGGTCCATAAAACCAAATGTTGCAGTCCTGCAAGTTTTCTGGGGGTATTTCACGGGATACGAGGTCTGCGGGGTTTTCAGCGGATTTCACATGTCGCCATTGCTCTGTGTTCGTTTGCCTCTGAATAGAAGCTACTCTATTGGCGACGAACGTATGAAATGAAGAAGACTCTGCATTAATCCACGCGAGAACGATCTCTGAATCTGTCCAATAGTAGATCTTTTGACTATTCAACTTCATATCTCTTACAACACGTTGAGTCAATTGAGCAGCTAATTTTGCGGCGCATAACTCAAGTCGAGGTAGTGTTGTAGTTTTTATGGGTGCCACCTTGGACTTGGCACATAATAATCGTACTACGACTATCCCATCTTGCGATATTGATCTGACATAAATTGCAGCTCCATAGGCTCGTTCAGATGCTTCGGAGAACGCATGAATTTGTACTGAACTTGGCTGTTGAGTTGAGGCAACATGTCTTGGAATGTTGATATCGCTCAGTTGCTTTAGACCTTCTCGAAACTTAAGCCAGGTTGTGTGCATTTCAGTGGGTATGGCTGCACCCCAGTCCAGCTTTAGCGACCATAGTTTCTGTATGAAAATCTTTGCCGTTACAGTCACGGGATTCACGAAGCCTAGAGGATCGAATATGTGGGCAATGTCAGACAATATAGTTCGTTTGGTAATCCGTTTGGTGTCTTGCCAGGCTGTTTTTATTGCGAAGGCATTTGATTTTGGTAGCCAGGTCAGGCCAAGCGTTTAGATGTGTTCTTCCGATTCCTCATTAAAGTTGAGCTCTAGTGCAATGTCATCTTTCGGAATGTTTTGAAGTAATTGTGGGTGATTTGAACACCACTTCCGCAGATTGAAGCCCGCGGACTGAATTAAATTCTTTAATTGTCGTTGCATTTCCTTGGACTCAGATAAGCTATTAGATCCGGTCATTACATCGTCGACGTAAAAGTCCCTTTTCAAAACTTCTGCGCCTAATGGGAACCGTTCTCTCTCCATGTCTGCTAAAGACTGCAGACATTTTGTTGCCAAAAATGGAGCTGAGGTTAATCCGTATGTAACTGTGCAAAGTCTGAAGGTTTTCAAAGGTGTATCTGGATTGTCTCTCCAAAGGATCAGCTGGTAGTTTTGATCGTTTTCATCAAGTAGAACTTGCCGATACATCTTTTCGATGTCAGCCGTGAACACGAATTTTGGTAGCCTGAATCGGATAAGAATCGAAAATAATTCATCTTGGGTAGTGGGACCCTTGTGTAGGATATCGTTTAACGATATATTAGATGAAGTTTTTGCCGATGCATCAAACACTACTCTGAGCTTGGTGGTGCTACTGTCAGGCTTTAGCACACAATGGTGTGGTAAGAAATAATGTTGCTTGGTGATCTCAGTAGGGTTTACTTCCTTCATATGCCCGAGTCTGCAACATTCATTCATAAATTCAACGTATTGCGACCTTATCGTAGGGTGTCTGTTGAATTTTCGTTCTAGTGACAGAAATCTTTTTAATGCGATGTCCCTGGATTCTCCTAGTTTCGTTGAATCATTTAAAAATGGTAATTTCACGATAAATCTTCCTTCTCTGCTTCTTTTGACATTCTGATGGAAATGGTTTACGCATTTTTGTTCTGTTGCTGATAGGTTTGAGCATTCTTCCGAAGAATCAATTTCTTCTAGCTTCCAAAACTTCTCCAAGAGATTTTCAGTTCTTTCACTTTCACTGCAAATGCCACATGTCGCTAAAGCATCCATCCAAACTCAGCGTTTTGCAATGTTGGTAGGTCTGGACCGAGCTTAATCTGTCCAATGGACAATAGTTCGTAATATAGCTCAGCACCTATTAAAAACTCAATCAGACCAGTCTTATTGAACTCTGGATCTGCCAATTGGATATTGTGTGGAATTGGCCAAGAGTGATCGATTGTCTTTAACTTCACTTCATAATACTGTTGAGAGTGCTGTTGATCTTCATTGGTAAGGCTGGTGAGGAGTCGATTTAAAGATTGCATGACTCCCTTTTGTTTCCTTATTACTCTGTGAACTTCTTGGGAGATAATCATTTTGTCTGATTCAAACTGGGCGTCTATCTCGAGTGCATCTTGTTGCTTATTTTGATCCAGAGACTGCGATGGTGCACTCGTTTTCTTCTCAATAATAGGAAGCTTCGTGTTAGTGTTCTTTTTTATTATCGCCGTTGACCCAGCCTCCAATGCATCTATGTAAGTCGCCATCTGCTCGCAGATTTCGTTGACAGCATTATAATAATCCTTCACGAAGTATTGATGCAGCAACTCTTCTCCATGCTGGGTTCTTATAATGTTGTCTGCATCTTCGAATTTATCCCATGCCTCTTGTAGTCTGCGCAATCTTTCTTTGAAGTAAGGCAGATCTTTTCGGCTTGAGGAATCTTTCCTGTAATTCTCTATTATGGTCTGAATCTCTTTGCCAGTTGCTTGTTGCTGGTTTGCCAATTGATCCATGTTGATTAAGGCTGTCGTCTACAAAAGATTTGAAGTTGTCTTCTTAAAATGGCTGATTGTATGATACAGCACTGTGCCTGTATCACGTAGGGGTCACCAAAATGTTTGTATAGCGAAGGAACTCTTTTGTTCTCCGCTAGAGTACAAGTTCTTGGACTTGGACTCTTGTCGTAATTTAGATATGGCACTGGTTCATGGACCAGTACCTTGAGGAATTGTGCAAGGGTTCTTGGACCGTTACACTGTTTGAACTGCTGATTACACTGGCTATAATTAGCGCGGTGTATGAAGTAGAGACGACTTATAGTAAAAACACAATTTTCTATTGAGAATCAAAACTTAATGCATGCTTTATTTTCCATTATCGGTTTTTTATATGATCAGTTTGCTGATTATTACAAATAAGCGATTAATTGTACATTTTTAGTTGCACCGGAAAGAATTTCCAGACGAAATTTAATACTGCTAAAAATTTATTTGTGCGAAAAAATGCTGACATTTCCAAATCGAGTGAATTGACCTTATTTACAATTAATGGCATATTTTTTATAATTGCAGAATATACAAAATTATTGACTTTGACTTGAAGAAATGCAAGATAGAAAGAAATTGAACAAATTATATTATGACTAAATTATATGGAAATTCTTGTATGGAATAAATGCGTTGTTGTATGTATGTATGTTATGCTGCCTGAACTACTCACCTGTGTCAGTGCATGGTGCTGCGATCATTTTCCTGAAATCAAAAGGGAAACATAATTAGTTTTGAAGGAGCATAGATTGTAGGTTTTAAAATACTTACCTGTGTCAGTGTATAGTATGGTGCGGCGATGATTTTCCTGGAATCAAAAGGAAAACATAATTAGTTTTGAAGGAGCGTAGATTGTAGTTTTTAAAATACTTACCTGTGTCAGTGTACGGTTCTGCGAGCATTTTTCCTGAAATCAAAAGGAAAACATAATTAGTTGTGGAGGAACATATATGGTATTTCTAATAGTGCTTACCTGCGCCGGTGTATTATGCGGTGACAATTTTCCTAGAATTAATTTATTCTAAATGAACGTATTTGATTATATTAAAATGGATTAGATTATTACACTGCGTAGGTAACTGTGCCAATGTATGATACGGCGATGATTTTCCTGTAATAAAAAAGGAAATCCAGATTTAATTTGAAGGAACATATTGAATTATAATTGACTAGATTATATTATAATAGTGTTTACCTGTGCCAGTGTATTATGCGGCGAAGATTTTCCTAGAATTAGAGAGGAAATCAAATTTATTCTAAATGAACGTATTTAATTATATTAAAATGGACTAGATTATTATAGTGCGTACTTGTGCCAATGTATGATGCGGCGATGATTTTCCTGTAATAAAAAAGGAAACCCAGATTTAATTTGAAGGAACATAGTGAATTATAATTAATTAGATTAGATTATTATAGTGCGTACCTGTGCCAGTGTATGATGCGGCGATGATTTTCCTATAATAAAAAAGGAAATCCAGATTTAATTTGATGGAACATATTGAATTATAATTGATTAGATTATATTATAATAGTGTTTACCTGTGCCAGTGTATTATGCGGCGACGATTTTCCTAGAATTAGAGAGGAAATCAAATTTATTCTAAATGAACGTATTTAATTATATTAAAATGGACTAGATTATTATAGTGCGTACCTGTGCCAATGTATGATGCGGCGATGATTTTCCTGTAATAAAAAAGGAAACCCAGATTTAATTTGAAGGAACATAGTGAATTATAATTGATTAGATTAGATTATTATAGTGCGTACTTGTGCCAGTGTATGATGCGGCGATGATTTTCCTGTAATAAAAAAGGAAATCCAGATTTAATTTGAAGGAACATATTGAATTATAATTGATTTGATTATATTATAATGGTGTTTACCTGTGCCAGTGTATTATGTGGCGACGATTTTCCTAGAATTAGAGAGGAAATCAAATTTATTCTAAATGAACGCATTTAATTATATTAAAACGGACTAGATTATTATAGTGAGTACCTGTGCCAATGTATGATGCGGCGATGATTTTCCTGTAATAAAAAATGTTGTTCAAGAAAGAATTTTTTGGGATTCTCCGGTATATAGCAAAAGCTATAAAATGTTCTAATTTGTTATTTCATCACACAACTCATTAATTTGGGTGATTTGAAAAACGAATGAAAAAATGAAAAAAAGAAGAAAGAAATGAAAAGTTTGAGAAAAATAGAAAAAACAATTTTTTTATTTATTAAAAAAATGTAAAAAATTTTTAGAGAAGCAGATTCATTCCTCCTGGGCTTGTATAGGAGTGTTAATCCTCATATAATTCACACCCAGAATTTATTCTGAGTTTATATGAGAAGAGATCAGTTTGATTTGTTTTCAAGCGTCTGCAGCAGGCAGAAAACCAAGCTGCACCTATGAGTGGAAGGTTTTCTCCTGACACGAAACGCTTCTTCTTCTTCCTTTCCTTCTTTATTTTTCAGCCCACTACGTGGCGTTTACAGGTTCGATTCGCTTCGACTGAATCTGCTTCTTTAAAATTTTTTTTACATTTTTTTAATAAATAAAAAAAATGTTTTTTCTATTTTTCTCAAACTTTTCAAGTCTTTCTTCTTTTTTTCATTTTTTCATTTGTTTTTCAAATCACCCAATTTCGGAGTTTGTTTTTTAACCGCTCGCGGAGTAGATCGAACGGGGAGATTTGCAAAAATAAATAAATTATGAAACTAATCTTTTCTTCAAAAATAAATAAATTGTGAAACAAATCTTTTCTTCAAAAATAAATAAATTGTGAAACTAATCTTTTCTTCAAAAATAAATAAATTGTGAAACAAATCTTTTCTTCAAAAATAAATAAATTGTGAAACCAAGAATCTTTTCTTCAAAAATAAATCTATATTTTGCAAAATAAAGTATTGTGAAACATTGGATCACTTTCACGAGTGTGGAGTTACAGAAGAGAATCCCGAACGTGCGCACGCACTCTCGAAGGAGCACGGTGTGTACGCACACAACATTATTGGTGGCAGCGGTAACCGAACCCATAGAAATATAAAATCAGTGCTGTCAAAGATATCAAAATTTCCTTGGAATAACAAAATCTGCCACAAGATACAGCAGCGGTACTCCGAAATCAGTGTCCTTAACAAAATTAATTTAATTAAAAGTGAAGTAATTTACTACTACACAACAATATTGGTGGCAGCGATACCCGAAAATACAATAGTTAGTGCCTACAAAAGTTTAGTGAAATAAAATTAATTAACTAAACAGAAAAATAACATAATAATAAAAAACTGTCATAGCCACAACATCATTGGTACTTCACAAATTTAGTGCCTCAACGAGTAAACCAATTAAAACTTATTTTAATTAATTGAAAAAAATAATCTACAATAATTAAATAAAACAAATAATAAGAAACAGCAAATTAATAATAAAATCTGCTACAATAACTGGTGGCAATAAAAAAAAAAAAAAAAAAAAAAACAAGCCCGGACCCAACAAGGGTACTTAGAGGAAAAATCTAAATAATAAAAGTTTAAGCGCCATAGCGCTCACCGTGGGACCCAAAGAGGCTTCATCCCTGGTTCAAAAAGACGAGTCATCATAGAAGGAAAACACCTAGAAATCGTCGCCCAGGAAGGATGCTTGACGTATCAATACCATCATCATTTTCATCCCTCAGCGAAGTCATTCACAACAAAGTGCCGGACAGCGAACGCAGGAATTTAAATTTGACACCTCTAGCATCATTATCTACATTTTTGCCCAACTAAAGGATCAATAGTGGATAAAATCGAGGTAGAAGTGTGTAAGATTACACATTTATTATACCCTAGATGAAATCTAAAGGGGTATACTAAGTTTGTCATTCCGTTTGTAACACCTCGAAATAATGATGGTAGAGCAAAATGGATTGGACACCCACGCATAATATTAAAAGTTATTTTGATTTTTGCATGTCCGTCCGTCCGTCCGTCTGTCTGTGCGCACGATAACTCGAGAACGCGTATACTTAGAGAGTTGAAATTTTGTACACGGACTTAAAAAAAAAAGTAAAATTAAGTTCGAAAATGAGACAAATCGGGCAACTCCTTCGTGGGGTTGCCATACAAAACTTTCGTTTTCCACTATATATTTGGACACTGCCTGAGAACGCATCGATATAGAGAGCTGAAATTTGGTATATGGTGTTTTCTTTGTACTAGCAAATAAAATTTCAAAAATAGATTAAATCGGGCAATTCGTTCTTGGTGTTGCCATATACAAATTTTGGATTTTAACGTATACTTTGAAAACGATCAGTCCAAGACATTTTTATTGTACTAAAAACTTCTTCAGAATACGAAATCCTATAAAATTAGTTATTTTCATTTTTTCTGTCCGACAAACCGTTCTAGAAATTTATGCGAAAAACCACTTCAAAAATCAAACTTGCATAGATCGGCGATCGTACGAAATTTTACACGGGCATTCATCTAGTGTATCATAAGAATTGGTCTTAGACCAATTCTAGCTTTTTTACTTGTTTTTCTTTAATTTTTATCGCTTTTATTTCATATTTTGTGACAGATATGTACATTGTATAGATTCATAACCTCTATCAAACTTTCATAATTAATGAAAATACGCACTATCAAAAGGAGAAAAAATAATTAAATTAAAATAAAATAACATTTTTTCCCGCTCTTAAAATTAGTTAAAAGTGGATATATATGAAGATAACATCCAATCTTCCTAGAAGCGACCTCTGCGGTAAGACTCCGTGAGCTTGCCGGTCAGAGGACTTCGACTAAAATCGATAATCGGTCCCCTGCGATAGGACTTCGTGAGCCTATCGATCAGGAGATAGATTCAGATTGGAAGAAGTGGTTATTGTTTTCACATTACTTCTTATCTATATTATCTTCATAAACCAAATTAAAATTTATTTCGTTGTGATACTCATTTTTTATCTTGCATCTCAGCTAATATAATTATATACAATAACAACAATTTTTCTTTATATAACCGAAATCAATCACTTTTGTCTTTTGTTTGTGTATCAGATTTTTATTTTCGTCTCTTCCTTATTTTTACATCCCACAAAATAACTCGACCCAGACATGACTGAGGAAAACAAATCTTTCGATGAGCTTTGCTTGTCACAAGCCCCAAAAATGGCAGAAATTAGACAAATTCTGGCCGTTTATCACAGAGCGAATAAACCTAAAAGGACTTCAGATTTTACTTCTGGAAAACTCCAACAGTTGGAAGACGTATGGGCTTCATTTGAAAAACGGAAACCCTGATCCAAGATCATGAAAATTTTACTGAGACTCATGATTATTTTAAGCAGTCATGCTATGACAAAACGGAGGACTGGTATAATCTTACAAAGTCAACTCTGTCTGATATGTTGAAATCCATATCAGTCCACACAGAGCGCAAAAATAACCCGTTTTACGTCCCACTTCCAAAAACTTCTCAAAAAACAACTGCAGCTGATAATCAGGACAATACAGACCAAGACCGAGAAAATACAGTAGAATCGTATGCCATTTGGTTTAAAAGGAGCCCCTGCTACTTTTCAGCGAGCCATGAATAACGTCTTATCCAGCCTTCAAGGCATCTATTGCTTCGTATACATGGACGATATTGTAGTCCATGGATACAATCTCAAAGACCACAATTCCAGACTCACAGCAGTCTCCGAAATTTTAATTTGAAACTCCAACCCGACAAGTGCCATTTCCTAAGAAAGGAAATTATGTATTTAGGGCACATAATTACAGAAAATGGAGTCAAACGAGACCCAGCAAAAATCAAGTCAGTTCAGTCCTATCCTAGACCCAAGAAGGAGAAAGATATTAAAGCCTTCCTTGGTTTCGTCGGCTACTATCGCCGCTTTATACCAAACTTTTCAAAAATAGCTAAACCACTTACAAATCTTTTAAAAAAAGATATCCCTTTCAAGTTCGACGCAATTTGTGATGAAGCATTTTGCGAATTACGCAATAAACTTATTTCAGCACCAATCCTATCATATCCCGATTTTGACAAAGAACTTTTTGTCACTTCCGATGCCAGTGACTACGCCATCGGAGCAGTTCTTTCACAAGTTGATGATCAAGGTGATCATCCAATCGCCTACGTGAGTCGAGTTCTCAATGGTGCAGAGACTCGTTACTCAACAATAGAAAAAGAGCTCTTAGCCATCGTTTTCGCAGTTGAGCAATTCAGACCATACGTTTATGGCAGACAGTTTACAATTATAACTGACCATAAACCATTAGTATGGCTCATGAATCTGAAAGATCACGCCTCAAGACTGATGAGATGGAGAATACGTCCTGAGGAATATGACTACAAAATAGTCCATAAATCAGGTAAGCTCAACACAAATGCAGATGCTCTCAGTAGAGCAATTCCGGAAAATTCCGAACATTCTGCAGAACCAACCACCTTCATAAATGTGGTAACTAGAAATCAAGCCAGAGCTCAGGCGAATATAAATACACCCAACGCAAGTGTAACTACTCCAAACCCAACTCCATCACCTGTAAACAATTCCTCAGTCATAATAACTTAGACAAATTTTCCCCTTCTACTAACTAAGTATGCAAATCCTAAATTTTTCATCTTGCCAATGCAAGATACAGAACTTGAAAGAGTGTTGGATTCGAAACTAAAATTTTCAGATAAATCCCCACTTTCAGAAACTGAATTGTACTTCTTTAAGAAAAAAGACTCATCAATAATTATATCAAAAACTAATTTACCTTGTCGATCGCAAAGAGATAGATCAGACCTCGAAAAGATTTTAACTGAAATCTGCTCATACACAGAAGCAAATCAGTTAAAACAAATAATTATCTCCTTCCCTATATTCGATCCACAGAATCTAATAATTATTAAAAACGCTTTTGTCCAGATCTTCGCTAATAAGCAAATAAACATAAAACTTCATCAGGATACAATTAAATATTTATCAGACATTAATGACATCGAACAAGTTTTAAAAGATTTTCATTCACTACCGACGGGTGGCCATCAAGGTATTTCCCGTACTATTAAAAGAATCAAAAAGCAATTCTACTGGCACTGGCATGTCAGACGACGTGGTCAAATATGTAAGGAAATGTAAACTTTGTCAGGTGAACAAAGTATCCAGAAACCCTAAAATTCCAATGAAAATCTCGAGTATTAGCTCCAAACCTTTCGAAAGAGTGTACCTAGATGTTGTAGGACCTCTCCCAATTTCTCATTCTGGAAACAAATACTTCCTTACATTTCAAGACGACCTTTCAAAATTTTCTGAGGCTATTCCCATAGTCGACACCGAGTCCAAGACATTAGCGGAAGCCTTCACGACAACGATAGTTTGTCGACATGGTATTCCAGAAAGTATCCTCACAGATCAAGGTTCTAACCTCATAAGTGGCATGTTCGCCGAGGTATCTAAATTGCTGAGAATTAAAAGGCTCAAAACTACTCCATATCACCCTCACACGAATGGTGCGTTGGAGAGAAGCCACAGAACCTTAGCAGAATATCTCCGATCTTATGTAGCAAAGGATCCACAAGACTGGGATACATGGATTCCTTATGCCATGTTTGTATATAATACAACCCCTCATTCGAGTACTAATTATACTCCTCGCGAACTCCTATACGGATTCCCAGCCGAAATCCCAAATAATTTAAAATCATCTCCAACCGTTTGCTATAATTACGACAATTATGCAAACGAGCTAAAAGCGCGTCTACAGCATAGTTTCAAAATAGCTAAAGACATAGCCATGGCCAATAAAGAAAAATCCAAACTACAATATGACAAAAATTCCGTCCAAAAATCTTTTATGGTAGGCGATAAAGTCCTATCTAAGAGCAGGGTCAGAGATAATAAGTTCTCACCAGTATGGTCAGGTCCGTATGAGATAATGGAGATTAATTCCCCCGAAAATTCCACCATCAGAATCAATAATAAAAATAAAAGAGTCCACAACAATGACTTAAAACTGTTCTCGGAGTAAAAACTTCATCATCTTCAAATATCATTCACAGATATTAACATGGTGTCATCTTACAGGTTTTCAAAATGATGCATATAGCATTCATTCTAATTTTCATCCCCATAATCTACGGCTCAGGAATAGAGGTAAAGCAGCTAAATGCTACTGCAGGCATTTACTTCGAAGAGATTGGCAGAGCCAACCTCTACACCAACGAATGGAAAATCGTCACCTATTACGACCTAGTGAATTTTAAATCAGAATTAAGGAATATCCAGTTCATCGCACAGCAAATAACAGCAACTTGCCAGAAACTCAATAGCAATTCAGCGATGGCCCACACCTGCAATGGTACGTTTCTGCAAATCAATCTTATTATAGCAAACATAGAATACAAAAATATGTTACTTGTGACCCAAAGTAGACAACGAAGGGCCTTATTTAATGCGATAAGCTCAATCTCCAAAGCTCTCTTCGGTACATTAGACGAAGATGACGCCAAAGTTTATGATGAGCAAATCCGTAACCTCACCCTAAACCAAAACTCCCTCCTATCACTTATGAAAAGCCAAACCGCGATAGTCGAAGCAACCGCAAACATTTTCAACAAATCTAAAGCCGCAATTGAAAAGGAATTCATGGTTATGCATAAAAAGTTAATATCAATACAGATAGCTACTTCATTAATGGAAAACAGAACATTGGATAACAAAATATCCATTGAACTTGAATCGCTCATTTCACTAGCCTCTCTAATGGCATTCAGATATCAGAATACCCAGACAGAATTTATTGATCTTTTAACCGATTCAAGGCATGGAAGATTTCATCCTTCACTCATATCCCCCAGAAAAATTGAAGAACTTTTATTGAACATCAGACAGGAATTGCCAAACTCAATGATGCTTCCCATAAATTCCAGGCAAAATATAATTACACAAATATACAAATTAAGTACGATATCCGCAAATACCTTCAATAATAAAATAATTATTGAACTCCGAATTCCACTTCCATTTAAGTAACCATACCAAATATTCAAAGTAATGCCATTACCTACACTCCTTAACGGATCGTTCATGTATATTAATCCATCAAAGGAATATATACTGATAGACTACAATCGCGAACATTATATTGAATTAACTCTCCAGGATATCCACAATTGCGCAACGTTGGATCATACGCACCTTTACTGCCAGATCACATCCCCAGTTTTAAATGCAAATACTAAGGTAAATCAATGCGATATAAATTTAATAAAAAAGGAGCCGATTGCATCCGATTGTAAAATTTTAACATTAGAACAAGATTGTTTTTGGACGCAATTATCGCAACAGAACGCTTGGCTTTTCTCCCTAAAAGATTCCATCCACATAGATATTATTTGCGAAAATTCCATTAACTCACAAGTTCTGCAAGGCACCGGAACAATGTATATCTATCCCGGTTGTTATGTTCGCAGCAAGGAATTCATACTGCACGGACATAACGTAAAAATTTCCAAATTAAATTCCCAGTTTATCCCAACAGTAAACATTTCCAGTATAATATCAAATATGACGTCCTCCTCAATAGGATCGCATATAAAAATACATACTGTTACGAGCGTGGCCTTAGTTCGTTATTTAAAACACAATATTTCAGATATAATTCAAAAGTTCTTTCTTTATTTAACTTTACTGTTTACTCTCACAAATTCACAAATAATTATCAAATCAACTCTTTATTTATCGCTAGTACTGTACTTCTAATTATCGCAATCCAAATAGTTTACTTCGTTCACTTCGCTGTCTGAAATAATACTCGCCTCCTGGATGTGAGCAGCGCCGTATTTATACTCTACGAATTATCCTAGAACCTTCCTGAATATTCCATTCTCCAAACCCAGTTTACTAGGATGTCACTAACCTAAAGTTGTTTCCATTTCCAATAGATGTCGCTTGTATCACTTTGTGGCGCGTAACACTGTCCCCTTCTTAAAATTGTTCGTCCCGAACAACAGGTGATCCACGGTCTTGATGCTCGCAGTATTGACATAAACGATCTAGATGAACGATTTTCCGTTTGCCTCTTGTACCCCGCTGAATCCTATATACTACGTCATTTATTCTAGTCACTACTGAATACGGTCCTTCCCAGTGTTGTTGTAATTTGGGAGAACGTCCCTTACGTCGTTTCGGGTTGTACAGCCAAACAAGGTCACCTTCATTAAATCCTGCTGAGTTAGCACGTAAGTCATAGCGGGTCTTCATCCGATCGGTATTTATTGCTAATTTTGCTCTCGTGACTTCGTGTACATCAGCCAATCGTTGTCTAAGTTCCGATACATAATCGTCTGGTAACTTTTGTTCACTTCTGGGTGTACCAAACTTGAGATCGCTAGGTAAACGCATCTCCTTTCCGAATATTACTTTTGCTGGCGTTTGTCCGGTCGTGTTGTGTACAGCTGATCGATAGGCCATTAAGAACATGGGAATATGTCGATCCCAATCGCGTTGGTGATAGTCGACTACTTTCTTTAGATGCTCGACCAATGTTCTGTTGAAGCGTTCTACCATGCCATCAGATTGTGGATGCAGAGGAGTTGTTCTGGTTTTTCTTATTCCCAGAATTTTACACATCTCTTGGAAAGTCCGTGATTCGAAGTTCCGTCCTTGGTCCGAATGAAGTTCATGAGGAACACCAAATCTACTGACCCAATTCATTACTACTTGATCCGCTACTGTGGTAGACTCTTGATTAGGGATTGCATAAGCTTCAGGCCATTTACTGAAATAGTCAATAGCAACTAATATATAACGATTACCGTTATCTGTTTCTGGAAAAGGTCCAGCGATGTCTACGGCTATCCTTTCAAATGGGGCTCCTACATTATACTTATGCATTTCTCCTCTACTTCTGTGTGGTGGTCCTTTGCAAGAAGCACAGATAGTGCATCTGCGGCACCATTCCTCAACATCCTGTCGCATATGTAACCAATAAAACCTTTCACGTATTTTGGAAATTGTTTTATTCACCCCCAAATGTCCTCCAGATGATCCACTGTGCATTTCTTCTAGAACATCTTTGACCTGGGATGCTGGCACGACTATCTGCATTCGGAATGACTCGCCGTTAGTTGATTCCCACTTGCGCTTTAATATACCACATTCAACGTGAAGAGAGTTCCATTGAGCCCAGTAGCTCTTCAGTTTCTCACTCCTCTCCGAGATATCTTGCCATTGTGGTCTTTCCATGTCTTCTTTCCAAGCAAGAATAGGTGATATGTCTGGGTCTTCCCGTTGTGCTGTTCGCAAGCTCTCGTTGTTCCAAACTGTCGATGGTTCCACAGTCATCAGCTGTATTGTTGCTTTTGTTTCTTTTTCTTCCAGCCGAACGCAATGTTTGCATTCAACTTTGCATGGACGTCGTGAAAGGGCGTCTGCATTTCCATGGATACGTCCTCTTCGGTGTTCGATTTCAAAGTCATAAGCTTGGAGTCGCTCTATCCATCTCGCCACTTGCCCCTCAGGGTTCTTAAACTGCAAAAGCCATTTAAGCGCTGCATGGTCAGTGCGGAGGATAAATTTCTGCCCGTAGAGATATTTATGGAAATGCTTGGTTGAGTTTACAATGGCAAGTAGCTCTTTCCTTGTAGCACAATAATTTCTCTCTGATTTTGAGAGTGCTTTGCTAAAATAAGCTACTGACACCTCTTGACCATCCTCCTCCTGCGAAAGCACTGCACCAATACCTATATTGCTGGCATCCGTGTCCAATATAAAAGTTTTTCCCAGCTTTGGATAGTGAAGCACTGGAGTTCCACAGAGCTGTTGCTTCAAATTTGCAAAACTCTCGTTACATTTATCTGACCATATGAACGGCTTTCCTTTTTCTGTAAGTTGATGTAGGCTCCTTGCTATATCTGCAAAACCTTTTACGAATCGCCTGTAGTAGGTAGCCAATCCAAAAAAACTCCTTAATTGATGTTTGTCCTTTGGAACAGGCCAATTTTTCACAGCTCTTATCTTCTCTGGATCAGTTCTTACTCCTTGTGATGAAACTATATGCCCCAAATATTTTACTTCATTCTTGAATAGAGCACATTTATTCGTGCTGAGCTTCAGTTTCGCATCTCTCAGTCTTTGAAGTACGTCCCGTAAGTTGTTTTTATGTTCCTCGAATGTCCTTCCGATCACAATTATGTCATCTAAGTAGACAAGACATGTTTTCCAGGTTAATCCTCGTAAAACACATTCCATGAGTCGTTCGAATGTGGCTGGAGCATTACATAATCCAAATGGCATAACTTTGAATTGCCATAAGCCACTTCCAACTGAGAAAGCAGTTTTGTCTCGGTCTTCGGGATGTATTTCCACTTGCCAGTAACCGCTCTTCAAATCCAATGTGGAAAACCATTGCGCTCCGGAAAGGGTGTCCAATGTGTCATCAATCCTTGGTAACGGATAGCTATCCTTTCTTGTTACATTATTTAGTTGGCGGTAGTCCACACAGAATCGTGTGCTGCCATCCTTTTTCCTGACCAAAACAACTGGCGATGTCCAAGGGCTGTTAGATTCCTCAATTATGCCTTGTTCTTTCATGGAGTTTATCATATCTGCAACTTCTGGTTGTTTGGCTAATGGTAGTCTTCGTGGTTGTTGCCGAATGGGCCTAGAATCTCCTGTATTGATCCGATGCTGGACAAGATTTGTTTTGCCGAAATCATCATCATTCATTGCAAATAATTCCGAAAATTCATCGATCATATCTTTGGCATCGTTGTATTGCTGTTCACTTAAGGCACTAGATGAAAGAAGTTTCTGAACCTGTTGAGTAGTAGCTGGTATACGTATTGCCTCCTTAATATTACTACCATTTTCCAAATTAACAATCTGATAAACAGGCTCACAATTTCCAATTATAGCACCTTCTTTTAGTTGTACCTCATTTTCGGATGTGTTGAGCACTCTGACTGGAATTAATGTTGCGCCTTCTGCCTTCACTAAAGTCTTACCAACGATGATGTTCGATGTTACTTTTGTAGGGTTAGGCTCCACCAGATAGAATCGGCAGGTCCCGATGTCATCAGTAAGCTTTGTCCATACTAGCGTCTCCGAGAATGCAGAGAGAGTCATATTCTCACAGACCATCGTCCTTAATTTTGCAGGATAATCTGTTCCTCCTCCTAGTCTCATAGGAATTTCTATGTTGCCATATTTGAGTATTCGTTCTCCGACATCTAAATTTATTTTATATGTGGTCATAAAGTCTACTCCAAGGATGCATTCATCGATTATGTCTGAAACTAGGAAATTGTGAGGAAATAGTAGTTCACCTAGTTGAATATCCAAAGTTATTTCTCCAAAAACTTGTGCTGCGGCTCCAGTTGCTGTTCTTAGTAAATATTTGGTGGTATTGTGAAGCCATTTGTTCTTGACAAGATCCGCTCTAATAATTGATCTCGAAGCTCCAGTGTCGATAGTGACAACGCAGTCATTTTTCCCTACACTTCCATATATAACAAGACTGCTATTATTTCTCTGCAACTGGGCTATCTGAATGATGACTTCGGGGCTGTCGACTCTACCAACCAACTTCTGCCCCCCGAAGTTGGTTTTTACATGTTTTCCGACTGCTGAACAGGGGAGCTGATGCGACTAGTCGCTGTTTGATGTCTAGGCTCTCCCCGAATAGCTTGCTCCCTGGCTCGACATCTTTGGC
The DNA here is from genome assembly GCA_963930735.1 of Dioctria linearis. Classification (NCBI taxonomy): domain Eukaryota; kingdom Metazoa; phylum Arthropoda; class Insecta; order Diptera; family Asilidae; genus Dioctria; species Dioctria linearis. Next base: position 158,334,431 of record OZ005741.1, read on the forward strand.
ATTCTGTTCTGTCCTCCTCTTCTGGTGATTCTGTTCGACGGCGTTTTCTGCAGTCCCTTTGGAGGTGTCCTGGTCTATTACAATTCCAGCATCGCAGAATACCACGTGAAGAATTGCTCTGTGATGGCTGCATTCTATTACAAGTACATTCCTCCACCGAAATTTCTCTCACTCGCACTGCACTTCGAGAAGCTTGCCTGGCAGATTTATACGCTAGTGCATAGGCTAGTGCTTCTGCTGTTGATTTCTTTCCTGCTAGCCTCAACGCTTGTTGTAAATTTTGATCTGCAATGGCGTTCACAAATGCCTCCGTCGCCACTTCATTGAGGAAATCCGCATTCACGCTGGAGTACGACAGATGCGCTAATCTTTCTACATCTGCCTGCAGTTGTTGTAGTGATTCGCCATGTTTTTGAATCCTGTTGCGCAACTGTAGGCGATATACTTGCTGCATGTGCTCATCTCCGTAACGTAATTCTATCGCCTGTACTAATGAAGTATAATCACGTTGCCTTTCTATCGGTATAGTTTGTAAAAGCTCTGATGCAGAACCTCGAAGTGCTAATACCAGAGCTGTAGCTTTGTCTGCATCATTCCATCCGTTTACTTCGGAAGCAGCCTCGAATTGTCTCTTGAAAATATGCCACGAATTTTGTCCATCAAATATTGGAGGTTTCATTCTGAATGCATTGGATATTTCAATTCCTTCGTGCCGTGGTTGTCGATGTTTCATCTTCTCCAAATCTGATTTAAAGTTGTCAAGCTGTTCGGTGACTTTTTGTTGAACTTCCGCCACTTCTTGCTCGATTCCTTCAATTTTTAAATTTTGTTCGTCTAACGAGTTTTTCAGGAAATTCTTTTGTTCCTCTAAGCGATTTTCTAGACAATTCTCCAGAGAACTCTTTTGTTCATCCAAACGCGTTTCCAGTGATTTCTTCTGTTCATCTAAACGGGATTCCATAGAATTCTTTTGTTCGTCCAAACGGGCTTCTAGAGAATTCTTTTGTTCATCCAACCGCGCTTCTAGAAAATTCTTTTGTTCCTCAAAAGCATTCTTTTGTTCCTCAAAAGCATTCTTTTGTTCGTCCAAACGGGCTTCTAGAGAATTCTTTTGTTCCTCAAGAGCATTCTTCACTTGCAGGGTTGAAAGCTCCATTCTGGTCATTAAAGTACCCAAAAGCTGTTCTATGTTCATCGCAGGCTCTTCTTCAGTTTCTTGTTCTTCCTTGAAAACGTATGTATCAGGATTCTTTTCTTCCTCTATCAACGCTTGTCTAAGTCGCTCGACTAGAACATTCTTTAGACCTGTCGTTTGCAATGACCGCTTTCCCAACTCCACTTTCAATTCCTGTATGCGAAGCTCCTCTAGTTTGCGTCCCATTCTTGCGCGATTTCACAAAATTAATCACTCTTTGAATTTCAAAGTCAAATGCCACCACTTTATTTCGCGATTTTATTTTACTTCTGACACCAGTTGTTACGAGCGTGGCCTTAGTTCGTTATTTAAAACACAATATTTCAGATATAATTCAAAAGTTCTTTCTTTATTTAACTTTACTGTTTACTCTCACAAATTCACAAATAATTATCAAATCAACTCTTTATTTATCGCTAGTACTGTACTTCTAATTATCGCAATCCAAATAGTTTACTTCGTTCACTTCGCTGTCTGAAATAATACTCGCCTCCTGGATGTGAGCAGCGCCGTATTTATACTCTACGAATTATTCTAGAACCTTCCTGAATATTCCATTCTCCAAACCCAGTTTACTAGGATGTCACTAACCTAAAGTTGTTTCCATTTCCAATAGATGTCGCTTGTATCACTTTGTGGCGCGTAACAATACGTTAAATCTTTCGAATAACACGGATCTAGATAAACTTCTAGAATCCATTCGTTTCCAACAAGACCAAGAATTAGTTCCTTTAAATCCTATAAACAATCACCATATTCACCACTATACAGTGTCGTACCTGACAATTGCCTCAATTATCTTTATTCTATGTGTTTATCTGTATATTAAAAAGAACACAAAAACCCGTAACTCAAAAAAAATAATACTTCCTGAACATAAACAGGAAAATGTGCCTACTCCGGCACCGAGAGAATCAAAATTCAAATTGACTCCATCACCTAAAAAGAAAACGCCGGAAAACGTCTAAAAAATCCAACTCTCACAGCAATAAACCCAAAATGAAACAATAAATTCCAACAATCTACATAGATCTCACACCATCTACAAAGACATATTTTTTTCAAATCAAATTCGACATAATTGGGACATTATGTCATATCTGCCCACGAGTAGAGACATACAACAAAACCAAAACACCAAAATATACACAAAAGGAGAAAACAAGTGCCAACAAATACTTAGATATCCAACTCTAAAAGGGGGCCAGAAAAGGGAATAAGTAGAAAAATTGACAACAACACCTTTTGTCTGATAAAACAATTTTTTTTATTTTTATTTTTTCAATCCGTATTGGGACATTACACATCGTAAGAGGGAAAGGAGATTATTAAAAAAATAAAAAATCAAATATAGAATAAATTTTGTTGTCGTCCGAATTACTCAGCCTCGGGATCGGGACCCACCAGTGGAAAATGACCATCCATGACACTCGGCGTAGGGCAGTACATTGACCGACCAATCAATACCAGGTTGGCCCCTAAAACAGAAAGAAAAAGAAAATTTAATAACTAAAGAAAATTAATTAATCACAGGAACTTACCCAATGCCGACAAGGCCATATTATATTGAGGCCACAAGGAAAAGCTCCATACATGGTACTGCACTGCACGTGGTTCAGCCCCCCAAACAGTTAGCGTGTCCCGGCCCGGACAGACAAAGTTGAGCCGAATTGGCCCCTTCCAACGGGCCCAAACCGACTCAACATAGATCCCATCTATTGCTACTATGTAATCCGGCGGAGTCTTGTATGGAGTCCGTGATATGGCCACCGCAAAAATCATGTTGAAACTGAAGAAATTAACAAAACTCCCAACCTACCGATGTACCACAAAAAATGCATCCCAAGCAATTTTTATCATTAAACAAAATATCAAACACGGCTCCGCAACAAAACCAAACAAAAATTTTGTTCCTAACCCACCCACATGATATCGAAATTAAACAAGCCATTCTTGTCAGAACGGTTAGATGTTTTTTTTCCTTATCTAGCATCTCGCATTCAAACTCTATCAACAAACAATCATTAACAGGTTGATGCTTAATGATTTTCTTATATTTTTTTCCCTTTCTCTCTCTTTCTATTTTTCCTATCTAAACAGATCCATAACTCTACACCTACAAAATTCTACACAAACAGATACGTCATACAGACAACGGACAATAATAACTCCTCCTTTTCCCAAAAATTTTTTTTATCCTCGTAACGAGAAGCAACGAGTGTACAATTAAATATACTCGAAATAAACAGAAAAATGTATATGATTTTTTTTTAATTAGGAGAACCTGAAGATTACCTTATATGCAAAATATCTTGCAGAAATATATCTATTAAATGTACATCTTTCTCTAAAGAAACGATAATACCAAGTAGGTAAGACAGAGGTATAAAAATAAATACTTGTAAATAGTTTCTCTATAAAACAATAACCTTTACGTATAGTAAAATAAATAAATAAATAAAAAAAAAGAATAAGTAATAATATCATATGTACTTAAATTAATAATAATACTTACTACCTTTATCCAGCCTATACGTGTATAATAGAAATATTTTAGCATACACCATTTTATGAATTAAATCATTCCATTCATAATGATAATAATTATCAAATAGACAGTATATATATACCTACATATAAATTTTAAGGTATCAAAACTACTATAACTTAGTAGTTACGTATAATTATTAGTAGTAAGAAATAATCTCACTCCCCATTAGAAATTAAGATATGTAAGTGTAAATGTATTTTTTTTACCATATGTTTTTTTTTGCGTAAATAATTCAAAGCTAAACTGCTACGTACCATTTCCCGTTGCTATAAATATTTAATTTTTTTCGATGAGAAAGAAAGTTTTCTTCTTGAAAAGAATAAAACTTTCTTTCCCCCAGGGGGGAGGGATATTGTGACTCAGGTACCCAATAACCCGAATCACAACCATAAGGTCAATACATCACTATATTGCCCGATGCAATATATTGATGTATCACTATATATGACCCTGAAAACAAAAAAAAACAATTTCATATACTTCAACTTAAATCTAAAAATCATTCAATTTCACTCTTTCATATTATAATAAAATGCAATTAAGCATAATTGCATTTTATTATCAGACACACATTCCACTCACACGGTATGCACACTTACCTACATACAGTGTCTTCTTACTTTTTTTTCCGCATGTACAGTGTACATACGTACATTACTAACTTCCTCCAATCTAATTGTATGTACATACATACATACAATTATCACAATTATTCGCGCCCTCTTAAAATTAATATTTCAAGACGGGCGCAAAAATGCATATCGTATTACAGTTTTGCATAAATGCATATAGCTCGCATCAAAGAATTTTTGCATTTTTCTCACGTACGCTTTTTCAACGTCGTGAGAAAACAATAAAAAGAAAAAAGAGCTTTTGGAAAAATATCATGGGTACCTGGGTGCAATTTGCCCAAACCTCGGGAAGTTTGTTTTTTAACCGCTCGCGGAGTAGATCGAACGGGGAGATTTGCAAAAATAAATAAATTGTGAAACTAATCTTTTCTTCAAAAATAAATAAATTGTGAAACTAATCTTTTCTTCAAAAATAAATAAATTGTGAGACAAATCTTTTCTTCAAAAATAAATAAATTGTGAAACTAATATTTTCTTCAAAAATAAATAAATTGTGAAACTAATCTTTTCTTCAAAAATAAATAAATTTTGAAACCAATCTTTTCTTCAAAAATAAATAAATTGTGAAACCAAGAATCTTTTCTTCAAAAATAAATCTATATTTTGCAAAATAAAGTATTGTGAAACATTGGATCACTTTCACGAGTGTGGAGTTACAGAAGAGAATCCCGAACGTGCGCAATCTCGAAGGAGCACGGTGTGTACGCACATAACACAGTGTACAAATTAATAAGCTAAGAAAAAAGAAAGAAAAAAAGGAGGTCAATGTACCCACCATAAAAAAAATCAAAAGCAAACATAAAAAAAAAGAAAAAAAAGAGGTCAATGTACCCACAATAATTCAGAGGCATAGTTGGAAGTTGTTGCAGTTCAACACGCGAGTTATACTAAGGGGTGCACCCCACCAGCTCCAGGAATCCAGGGAGGGAACTCTCCGCCAGTGGTAGTAACCATGAATTAAGTAAGTTCACGCTAACATTTTTTTTTCTCTCTTATAGACTATTTTTGTATAAGATTATCATTAGCGGCTTTATAATAAGGTCCAGCCTCTTAAGGCAACCTATTTCTAAGATTAGGTTAGTAGGGCTTCTTCATATTTTCTTTATTTTGTTAATGTTAAGACAAAATCCTAGTGTGGTTGTAAAAGATGAACGGTGCTGGGCTTTGGAGCAAGCATACAGAAGCAAAATAGAGCGAAGATAAGAACAGACGATACGTTTTTTTTCTTTTTTTTTCACTCCTTTCCTTACCATTAATGCACAATGAGACGCAGCATCCTGATGCTTGATTAATTTCACATATGAAGGGGTGGAAGCTGTCGGAACGTTTGGGAGACATCATACCGTGACACAAACGACCCTATGGGGGCTAAGATTGCTACCGATGCTTTGGAGGGTTAGCCAGGGTGGATGGGGGCGATTGGGCCCAAAAGAATCCCCAAAGCTGAAGTTCCAACTTCATCTGCTCTCTCTCTCTCTCATTCTTTTCTCTCGCCGGCGTTGCAGAACTCTCCGGGTGAATTGAGAATTGTTCGGCGTTGCTGAGGGTTTTCGCTCTTTTCTTTTCCAGCATTGAATAAATTACCTTTTCTTCTTTCTAGGCTTATAGGTTCCACAAGGAGAAGGAAGCCCGCATAGATCTTCGTTTTTTTCGTTCGTCTGTCCGTCTGCAGTCACTCGCAAGTTCCTTTCCTTTTGTTTTTCTGTCCGTCTGTCTGTCTGGTCAGTTATTCTGTCGATCATGCACAGCTTAACAAGCATTGAAGGGGTGTGGGTGGCAAGAACCACCCCAAGCCGGCTGATCGCTAGCGGCATACTCGCTGTGCAGCAGCCACCCACGCATATCGCGGACATGATTTTTTGTAGCAAGGAGGTGTCGGATGCCGTACCCGTCTATATCCAGGTAAGAGTGGATGTAGGCAGATCTGCCGACTGACAATTTTTGTGTTAGACCTTCGTCACACTGCTTGCGAATGTCCGAGACTACCTTTACCAGTGCGAAAGTCTTGCAGTGTTTGTGCCTGAACCCAGACTGATATATTGACAGCAGGCCATTATTCTCTATATGTTCATTGATTTGATCCGCAATGAGAACTTCAAAGACTTTAGCGATGGATGGGAGAATAGTGATGGGACGCCAGTCATTAGGACACTTAGGTGAATTAATTTTAGTGATGGGGGGGATGATGCCGATTTTCCAGCATTTGGGGAAGATGGAGTGTGTGACAAGTCTATTAAAAAGATGTGTAACTAGTGGCAAAATGAAAGGAAGGGTGATTCTGTAAAATTTTATTGGTATCTCAGCATATCCGACGGCGTTAGATTTGATACGCTGCAAGGCCTAAAGCACTTCAGCCTCGCCAAAGCCACGGAACGAGAAACCATTTGCTGAGGGGGGGGGGGGGGGAGAGGCGGTAGAACTGTTCACTAAATCTTGGTTAGAAGTAATGGTGCCTTGGGATGAAGAATTAAGAGTAATGACAAGTGATGTCACAGAGCTATCAGGAGGAGCAATAGGTTGAGCAATAGGATGAACTGAGCAGAGATGCTTTGCAAAAACTTTGGGGTCAACACTAGACGGTGTTCTGGCTTTAGAACCCAACCCAAGATTACGAATCCTACGCCAGTCAACACCATCCCTGAAGTTTCGCATGGTGGTTTCTCTGACCAGTGCCCGTATGCGGTGTTCAGCAGCCCTACGTGCAATCCTAAAAGCTTTGAGATTGGCAGAGTTCTTGTACCTCTTCCAGTGAGTATACGCAATGTCACGAACCTGACATAGCAAGAACACATCAGATCTATTGAATATTTTATCGCTTACACTTCCAATCCGGATTGTTTTGAGAGGGACGTTGCTATGAAAGACTGCTTTAACGGTGCTCATGAATTGATGAGCAGCTTCCTCTGGATCAGCAGCATGATAAATGTATGACCAGTTTCTGTTGCCGAGATCAGCGTGAAGGGCCTCTGGCCGAATGGCGGAGGATTGCTGAAAGTACGTTCGGTATGGGGTGGGGAAGCTAGAAAATTAAAAGAAGCAAAAACAATGTGATAGACAGAGACACCCGGACATTGGCCAGATAGCAACGGGGTAATAGAAGGGGATGTGATAATTAGGTCTAGTGTGGTGGCAGGGGAAGTACCGTGACGCGTGGGTGAATGGTTGTTAAGATTTAGTTCAACTTCCTCCAGGAGTTCCCTGAGACAGTTCCCCAAGTGAGAGTAAACACTGATGTCAATGTTAAGGTCACCTGCCATGACCACCTTAGAAAATTGGCTGGTCACAAGGCTCAGTACCTCACCAAGAGAAGACAGGTCTTGATCTGATGGTAGTGTACAGACGTGCGACTTCCTTACACGTCTGTACACTACCACTAGTGCGATTGGGTCATTAATGTTATGTGCACTCCACGTCTTGACCACCATGATTTCCCAGCTGCTCGTTATTTTTTGAAAAACAATTCCATATAGTAACGAATTGCTGAGATAAATGGCAATGCCACCCCCCCCCCTATTCTCAGTGCGATCCAGTCGGTGCAGTCTATAACCAGGAATCTCAATCATTTTGGAGGTATGGTATGGTTTGGTCCAGGTCTCGCTAATGAGAAGAGCACTGGCCCTGCCGAGGCGGGCCGTGTGCCGAATCTCAGCCAGATTACTGAGGGTCGATCTGGCATTAAGTGAGATGATGCTGAGGTTATTGCGGGGGGGGGAGATACTTGATTAGTGCGTATAGTTGTGAGTGGGTATAGTTGTGTAGGAATTCGAGACTAGCGCGAGCAGTTGCTCTCCAAGGACGGACGAAAAGCGTTCATATACAACGTCCGTAGCAGTGGCAGAATATCGCCTGCAAACATAAGTTCTCCTGTGCCTGGTAGATACGCGCAGTACAGCGTTAGCCTCTCTTTAGTTTCAGTGCAAGATGGAGCAGTCCAGTTTCTTCAGTGTCAAGGTCTTCGTTAATGTAGACCCTTGCATCCGAACTGTCCCCGATTATGGAGTGTGATCGGGTTTGAACGCAGCTGTTTGATATAAGCTTGGAAGAAGATGGCACAGTCTTCTTCTTTATAAAATCGGATGAAGCCTTTAGGCTTCCTGGGTTGCGTCTGTTACGAGGAGAGTGAGCGCCTGAAGGGCTCCGCCTTCTCAATGTTTTTGGAAAAATCAGGGTGGAGTTCCACACTTGAACATACGGCTGGGAGGAGATATTCACAGGAGCTGAAGCTTGCTTCGGGAATATTGCTAACTATGAGCGTGCGCCTCTTAGTGCTGGTCCTGGAATAAGATTTTAATACTTCGATGTCCTTAGTGATTTTGGTAATAGATCTCTGTTTGATATGATCAAAGTCTTTACTGAGGGTACTGATTGCTAAGAGGACTGAATTTAAGCCTGAGGTGAGAGTGTCAATTTTAGAGTTGATGTCAGCCAAAAACCCCTGTGTTGGGGCAGCTGCATTAGAGATTTTGCCGGCGGCTGAATGATACTTGGCAGTCGAGATTCAGACTTTACATACCCAGTCCACGTTCTTGTCTTCATAAATAGTCAAGTAATTCACAAATGGGATATCAACACATCTCAGATGAAACCACAATTCACATCAATCGCATGAGATCCAATTGATTGTGGTTTCGTCCCTACGCTTTATGGGTTCAGTAAGGGAACAAGACCTCACAGACGTGGTCTTCTTCTTCTTCTTCTTCAGTGACGTCACTTGAATTATCGTCCACCTTAGATTTAGGTGAGGAGGGGAATGCGTAGTTCCAGTGGCCGTGTCTTGCTGGGATGAGGCCTTTGTTGCACGCTTTACTGGGGGGACTTGAGTAGTTCCAGTGACTGTGTCCTACTTTGATGAGGTCCTTGTCGCACACTGAATTGGGGGGGGGGGTTGCTGACGTTGTTCAGCGAAACAGATTTGGCTTTATTCAAAGGTACAGCCTTAGATGGAGGGGTTCCATAAATTGATCTGCCTTTAGGGTATTTGGCGATGCCAGAAGTTCCCTTAGCAGTCTTCTTTGATCGAGTTATAATGCTCGGCATGCTATGAGGTAATCAGGTATCCCAACAATGAGAGGCGTTAGTATGCCGATGTTAGGATCACCCGACTGACGTAATGAGGCAAGGATAATGGTAGGTGAACATGGACCGAGGTATTAACCGGTCCCAGCACACAGAGTGTGGCTGATTGCTTGGGACTAGCAATGTTGTCTATGGCAGTGCGAAGCACCCTAGCTCAGATGCATCAACCGCACCGGTGTACAATGAATCAGTTATCCACCCTATGAACTCCGATCCAAACTCCGAGTGAATGACTATATCAGTAAACTACTTTAAAAGCGGAAATATCAATATCAATGCTAATGGAATAATAATAGTATAGAAGTAGTATAATGGTAACGAGATATCACTAGATTAAAAGTAGAATATAGAGATAATTAGATTAAAAAGTGTCCACGCCTCGACAGGGGGTTTGACAAAGATTAAAGTCTAGAAATGTTATAGGTTAAGTATAAATAGAAAATTGATTAATGTTGATTATTATAGTTAATAATTGAATGCAAAAAATAGATACCACAATGAAATACAGTATTATGCGAACAAGAGTTCAAATTGGATTCCAATTTAGTTCACCTTAAGTTTAATGTCTAGAAATGTTATAGGTTAAATATGAATAGAAAATTGATTAAAGTTGATTATTATAGCTAAAAATTAAATGCAAAAAATAGATACCACAATGAAATACAGTATTATGCGAACAAGAGTTCAAATTGGATTCCAATTTGGTTCACCTTAGGCTTACTGTCTAGAAATGTTATAGGTTAAAATGGATAGAAAATTGATTAATGCTAATAATTATAGTTAATAATTAACTGCAAAAAAATAGATACCACAATGAAATACAGTATTATGCGAACAAGAATTAAAGTCTAGAAATGTTATAGGTTAAATATAAATAGAAAATTGATTAATGTTGATTATTATAGTTAATAATTAAATGCAAAAAATAGATACCACAATGAAATACAGTATTATGCGAACAAGAGTTCAAAGTGGATTCCAATTTAGTTCACCTTAAGTTTAATGTCTAGAAATGTTATAGGTTAAATATGAATAGAAAATTGATTAATGTTGATTATTATAGTTAATAATTAACTGCAAAAAATAGATACCACAATGAAATACAGTATTATGCGAACAAGAGTTCAAATTGGATTCCAATTTAGTTCACCTTATATCAGTTTAAATCAAAATGTTGGAATTAATATAGCAATGGCTGCAATACTTATGGTCAGACTGTAATCCTCTTAAGTTCACCTGACAGGTTCCCAAATGAGTACATAGACAATAACAGCAAACTTGGCCTGCTCAAAATTCAGCCCGAAGCAAGGTAGGGCTCTTGTGTTGATTATATGTTGCAGCATGCCTTGATCAATGCTGTGGCGTTGCCCCTCGAGCAACCGTGTAACCAGGTGGCCGGTCTTCAGAAGTCGATAGGATTATGCCGCCTGAATACCAGTTGGCGGGTGTTAGCTAAACAACAATATTTGCTAATTTGATATAAATTGGTTTAACCTGTAGCTTCACACTCTTAATAATCAACACACTTGTAAGAAAACGTTAGTCCCCTATTATGGGAATAATTGCAAGTTGTTCAATGTTTTATTCTTTTCCTTTATTATTTTCACAGGTTTAGAAAAATGGCGGCAGGACGCCGAGACTACGTCAGCATCACCATATACTGTAAATTCTCAGATTCTATCAAAAACCGTCCTGAACACCAAAACTCCAATGTGTCGATAAACTCCTCGGGACTGATGAGTAATTACATACGTTAAATTAATTTATTTAAAGTTATACAACCAAAAAACTTTCAAAAACATAAATAAATTCGCGGAGCTGAAATTTAACACGACCTGTAGTTGCACACATACATAAAGATTCTTAGCGCACTATACTTACGAAAAATTGGATATTTAAACTTAACGAAAGTTCCTCTCACACGAGTTAAAGTTAACTTGTATACGCCTGTTAAATTAAAGGGCGCGTTCGGTTTACATAAGTAAATGTACTTACATATACGTCTGTTGTAGTTCAGCCTTTTAATGTGTCACAGCCTTAACCCCGTTTTCGCTCCATAACCGAATGTTGACATACCCACTAGTTTACTTGTGCCAGTACAAAAACGAGTTCCACTCATTTCAACTTTTTAGCGAAGTGGAACTTGAGAAATAGTCAAATTGAATACATTTTTTGATTTAAGTAGTCTCTAATAATAACAGTGGGTGTGTAACTTGTGAAATGTCAACACATTTGTGTTTTGGCTTTTATACGAAGGGAGTGATTTTTATTTTTCAGTAAGAAATTTCATAAATTTAGAAGATATTTATGTAAGCAAAATTATTATACCCTTAGCACTTTCTTTTTTCTTAAAATTTTTTCTCCGAAATTACCTACACACCTACACGAAATTGCTACACAATTTATGACCTTTTCAATATATAATTTTTCATTTGAAACCATTTTCTCTGAAAAAAACAAATATGCTCACATTTCACAAATTCTACACCAGATGATTATAAATAACTACATACATCAAAACGTGTACCAATTGCAGAAAATATACTCTATTTGACTATTTCTCAAGTTCCACTACCCTAAAAAATTGAAGTGCATGGAACTCGTTTTCATACTGCCGCAAGTAAACTGATTGGAATGTCAAGAGGAGGTGAAAACCATGCTTACACTCCCTTAGGCCGTTTACACATAGAAAAACGAAAACTAACACATATTTGCTGCAATACATGTAATAAAATATTGGATATTTATTCTAATTACAGTTTCAATAAAAAAATATCCATATTTAAAGCTTTATTTCAATTAAAACATATTTTTATGTTTATTCGTACGAGAAACAAATTTTCGTCCCGAACTGTCAAGTATATTTTCGTTCCATGCTACGTTCCACACACGAACGAATATTCTTTTCGGTCGTACATAACCTCATTTCCATTTATTTACCTTTGAGACAAAACCAACACAACTTTTATTCGTTCGTTTTTGATATGTAAGCGTAAACGAATTTTCGGTGTGGAACCGTTTATTCGTTCGTTTTCGTTTCTCGATGTGTAAACGGCCTTAGATTACCAGCGCACACGACGATCCCGACTCAAAAATTGAGCGAATTTATACTTTTCGTCGCGTAATCGTTCAATTTAACCTAACACTTGGGAAATTGCTGCCTGATTTGTTTTAATTTTTTTTATTTATGAAAGCAAAAAAGGAATTCGAGAAGCGTTTGTTATGTAATTTGTATAAATGTGAGCTAATTTATAACAAAAACTTAAAACCAATTTGGCGATAGTCAAATGTCAACGCGGTCAATCTGCTAGCATATTTCATCCAACTCGTCGCACGTGACGCTAGCCTCGCTGAAATTGCTTGTCTTAATTATATATATTTATTCTATTAAATACTTAAATTTGCATATTTCTCTATCGCAGGAGCGTGATAAACAATCCACCAACACAAATTTGAGGTAATTGTGTTGTATGCCTTAAGCCGGTCCCACACAATGCGTGCATTTGTCAAATATTTGGCAATGCGTCTCATTTGACAAGGTGTGTGTGAGCTACAAAGAGGAATATTTTTCATTCGTACGCTTTAGCCAAGTTTGTAATGCGCCCTTTTTCTGCGACATGTGTTTATGCGTTTATTACATAAATGTTTTCTGTGCCTCTCTATTTGGCGAGGTATGTGGGAGCTAAATGCAGCAAATATTTGTTATGTGTGCGCTTCCCACTGAAAATGGGAAACAGACGGTTAGTCGTGTACACAGTCTGTGGCGTATCAGGCAGAAATTTATATTGCGCTCAAAAATGGAATGTTCAAATGAATTGGTTCTGGAGTTATGAGCTAGAGCCTATTATATGGGATCCAAAAAATCCCCAACATAAAAATAGATATTCTGTGGCTGATGCGTGGAGGTGAATTGCAAATTCTATGAGCAAAGAATATGCTGTAGCAGAACTCAAAAGGAAGAAAGATTCCTTGATGTCAATTTTTCGCCCACTTTTTCTGAAGGAGAAGGCGATGTTTACAAACCTAATTGGTTTTGTTATCAAGCTATGGCAACATGTTTGCGAGGAGTTTATCAACCAAGGACATCTATAAACAGAGAGGTTTGTAATTATATTTTTATTCATGAAATACACATAAAAAATTATGTAAAAATTTATACCTCATCCCTCGACTTACACGGTACATACGTTCCCGGTAAAATCGTGCATAACGAAACCGTGTAAAACGAGACACAGAATTCATACAAAATAGAAGGATATGTTCAATTAAACTGTAAACCGTGTAAATCGATCTAAAGAAGATAAAGAAAAGTCGTGGATATGTTCATTATAACCGTGTAAAATGAGATAAGGATTAAAGAATTAAAGGGGATTGGTTCATTAAGAGACAATTTAATGCTTCTGCTACTTCAATTTATTTTTGAAAATTCAAAGCATAAACATTAATTATCACCGAATAGGTACAAAAAAAACAATAAAAACACGTAAACACATATTAACAGTTCCATTCAAGTAAAAACAATAAAAACCTTAAACAAATTAACAATATTCCGTAGGTACAAATAAAATCAATAGAGGAATACAAGCATAAATAACCTTCATAACAACTAAAACTTAAAAAACAGGAAAAAAGTCAGCCTTTACCCTTCTTCTGCGTTTTGTAAAGCTAGAATTCTTCCTTTCTGTGGTGGTGGTGGTGTAGCATCACTATCCCAAACACTAACAGAAAATTCATCAACGTTTCGCAGAGGTTCTGCTTCACTAATTGAGATGTTGGCAACATTTTGCACTTCGTTAATAACAACTGATTTACATTTGGATGGTACGAAATCGGTAACCAACATTTGCTTACTTTGGCGGGTATTCTTGTAAATTTCTTCATATTGACTGAGTGCATTTTTTATTGTTCTTTGAAATTTCAATGCTGAAGACCTGCAGGCAGGTTCCGATTATCCGCTACCTCTATGCACTGGTGGAGATTGGTCCACTGCCGCCAAGGTAGTTGATGTCGAGAAGGTGAAATGGTCAATTTCAACCTTCTCGGCCTTTAAAGCCCCGGGTCCAGACGGTATTTTGCCTGTCTTTCTTAAGGCTGAGAGCGTCGTGCTGGCCCCATACATCGACTCGATTTTCAGGGCATGTATCGCTTTTGGATATGTCGCTGAGATGTGGAGGAAGGTGAGGGTTGCCTTCGTTCCGAAGCCTCGTAAGGGCTCCTGCATGGACCCGAAGAGTTTTCGAACCATAAACCTCTCCTCTTTTATTTTGAAATGCCTGGAGAGGCTGGTAGATGAATATATTAAGGAAGTTCCCTTAAAGGCTTCTCTCTTAAACACCTCACAGCACGCTTACCGGAGGGGCAGATCTACGGAGGCGGCTCTCCACTCAATGGTAATTGTAATTGTCATCGAACGGGGACTGGATCGTGGACTGTTTACCTTGGGAGCCTTTCTGGATATCGAGGGGGCTTTTGACAAGGCCACCCCCGAGTCGCTATGTGAGGCAGCTCGTCGACATGGTGTTGACCGCACTGTTGTGTGATGGATCAACCAAATGTTAAGACGATGATACTTAACTGTGAATGTAGGCGGCCGAACCTGTCTCAGTGTGCTGGTGGAGAGAGGCTGCGCGCAAGGGGGTGTGCTATCCCCAGTACTCTGGTGTATGTTGGTTGACTCACTCATTACGGTACTCAAAAACCAGGGATTCTCATGTGAAGCGTATGCGGATGACATCCATCTGCTCATTTCCAGGCATAGCATGGCTGCTGCCTGTGCCTTCATGCAACGAGGCCTCAATATTGTTGAGGACTGGTGCACCCGTCATGATATGACAGTGAACCTTGCAAAGTGCTCTTCTCCAGAAGACGTAAGCTGGGGTACTTTGTGCTTCCAAAGCTTTTTGGACATACTCTGCAACTCTCTCCTCATGTCAAACACCTTGGAGTCTTCCTTGACTCGAAGCTGACATGGAGAATGCACGTAGAAGAAAAAGTTAATGCGGCTATGAGGGTCTTCGCTCAATGCAGGAGAACCTTTGGCTGCACATGGGGCATGAGACCGAGGGTTGTGTATTGGATGTACCCCTCGATCGTCAGACCCATGCTTACATATGCCTCCTGTGTATGGTGGCCGAGGACGCTTGTGGGGACTGCGATCCGGAAACTGGCGGACCTGCATAAGCTTGCCTGCTTGGGAATTACGGGCTCCATGCGATCTACGGCTACTTCGGCTCTTGAGGTCTTACTCAATCTGCCACCCCTGGATCTTGTCATTCAGGTAGAGGCCAAAAGGGCTGTGTGCAAATTGCGTTTATGGGGATGTTGGTAGGGCGGCTGGACTGGCTCTTCTCATTGCTCTATGGCGTATCGGCTGGACTTGGAAAACCCTCTAGCCGGTATGCCACGGGATGCGATGGTACCAGAGCTTCGTTTCGGGCGTCGCTTCTCTGTAAGCTTTCCTGCAAGGGAATCGTGGACTGAGGGAGGTGCCTTATCGTGTCTTCCCCCGTCTGCTCTAAAAATCTTCACCGACGGCTCTCTCACTAATGTGGGAGCTGGGGCAGGTGTCTACTTTCCTGAGCCTGGTTATGGAATGGAGTACTCACTTGGAAGACACACCACTGGCAGCGAAGTTAGCCCCTGATATGCAAATCAAGGGGAGAGATATCGCTATCCTTTCGAATAGTTAGGCAGCCTTGATTGCTACCGATGTTGAGCCTTGTAAAGATTTTAGTTTGTCTAAAATATCAATTTTCTTTTCCCAACTAATTGCTTGTCTTTACTTGGGAATCGGTTTTCGTTTTGTTGACATTATAGGGCTATAATAAGATTAAAACACTATTACGAAATAAATTATTAAAAATACAAAACTGCTTTTTTCTCCTGTTATTAGACTTCACTTAGACGTTTTCTTTCTCCTTTCCTTGCATTCAAATTCAAACATAAAACAAACTTCAATCGCAAGCGTCAAAGTCCTGGATGCGTTAAGTAACTTTTAATCGAGCTTTTAAAAGAATGCATTCGTTAATATGTGTTTTACCACAGCTGATATGTCAATTCCACTAATTGACAAATACGAATAGACTGCGCTCGCAACGTACAGCTTAATGAAATCTGTCAATTCCTAAAATTGATTTTCGAAAGGAAACTCCAATTACGAACAAGAATCCACGTATGCTGAAATAAAATATTGTCGTGGAGTGTAGCGGTTAAATAAAAAAGAAAGAAATTTGATTTGTCACTCTATTGTTCACTCAATTATTTATTCCAAACGAATAATACTATTAACTAAACAAATATTAATCTTATGAGGAAATTAATTACTTGAACAAATTCTATTAATACGCAAAATTTACTTCCCTCAACTTACACGCACAAGCTTAGAAACTTCACTTGCAATTCACTGATTCACTGTGTTGTTATATGTATTTAATAACTAAAGGAAATTTAAATGTACAAAAAGAAACTATATTTTACTCGAATTTATCTCTTTCTTTTCAATAATAACAAATTAGAAAATTATGCTACGTTACAATTTCATATATATAAATATAAGGTAAAAACATTTTTTCCTTTCTGTTTCTTAACTAATATATATACTAATGGCTGAAAGTAAATAATAATTAGAACTCAAGGTAGATCCTAATTTCCAATTATTATGTTGTGTAAAACTGACCTAATGGCATTTTTTTCACACGATAAATAATTGTTAGAAATGTCGATTTACTTGAGTGAATTAGTTAAATGGCTGAAAGGAAGAAATTAAGAATAAAAAAATCAATCGTTCTTGTTAAATTCATACATGTGTGTATAACCAACACCTGGCATGCAAACACAATGAAATTTAACCTAAATTGAAGATAAATGATTAATTCACAAAGTTACCTTGAATTTAATTTAAATTTGTTGCTATTATAAATTCAACCAATAAATTCACTTGAAAATTTGTTGCTGTTGCGAATTGCCTTTGAAAAATTTAATGCTTCTATTGTTGAAGAATATACTAAGGTTGCTGAAATTTCTATTTCCTTTATTGATGACACTTTATGAAAAACTTACAAATTGTGGGGGGAATGCTACTACATGTGCTCTCACTTTGACAACTTTGAAAAATAAGAAGGCAGAATGAAGAATGAACCCCCTTTTTATAGAGAATTTTGTTCCGACTTCATATCCATAAAAATGAATTATGCAATTTTTAGGCTTAATTTGACTACAATATGTGAATTTGTTGTAGTCATTTGATGTCAAATTACAAATTGCATTTTTTGACATCTTTCCCATAGGAATTCTTTTTAATTTCACGTAATTATTATAAGCTTTCCGAATCTGTGCCATAACTTATCGATACGCCATCTTTTAGTTCAATTTACCAAATTCCTCTCAGAATTCATTTTGTTCATCTTCATCCTTGTGCCTTTCACACATTTGTGTCTCTTTCGCACTCATTGGTGTAAAGGGAATTTCGAAAATTCGCGATTATTCCGTAAACCGTGAAAAATTACGCGACGCGAACGCGCCCATTCGATTCTGCGTCTCTTTTGACCCCGGGGTGATATGTCAAACATCGTGAGAGTATGGAGTTTGACGTGTTTATTTTTATGCGAAATGTCAGCCGCGCGCGAATTTTGTTTTTTGATAAAATTAAGTGTTAAATTCAGTGTTTGTGTATATCCCAGTTATTCATCGCGGGAATTACACAGTGTACTACAGGTAAGTGCATAAATTTATTTGTTTTATGTATTAATTATATATTTTCTGCCTTTCTTTTTCGACTGGCATAGATATCTGTCAAGGTGAATCTATTTGCAAATTTCACCTAAGATATCTGTGCATTAATTGTAAAAGGTAATTAAATTATGTGTACGTACCTAGTACGTTCTTGTTTGTGTGTTTTTATGTTGAAGAACAAAAATTCATTGCATTTGCATGGTGCCTATGTGGCGCCATGTATATACAGACAACTTGTTATTGTTGTTTATATCTTTATTTCATTTATTTCTGTAGCATATTTATCTTTGAAGTTCATATTTTAATTCGTTTTTTGTTTATTTCAGGTTGTCGTGGGACCCTATGCATCTGTTGCATCTCCAGATGCGGTAAGATTTTTTAATTTACGTTAAATCTGATTTTTTTCTCTTTGTAGGTCGGTCGAACATTCTCCCCCCTGTTGAACATTCATGTTCAACCGTTTCTTAAATCGTTGTATACCTCGTTTGTGGTACTTACAAAATCGCAGCTTGCCATCAGCAAGTACTCGTAGGGGCACCTGATAACGATCTGGTAAGTTAATCGTCTTTTCTCTATTGTGACGTCGTTGTATATCATAGAAATCAATTCTTTTTATAGTATCGCTTGACAGGAAGATGTCCACCTTTTCTCGTGTTGTAAACCGCTGGAACGAGTTCTCGATTCTCATCTCAGCTTCTTTAATAGTTGTAGTGAGCAGGAGACTCTGTAGGTCGATGACCTGAGCGCCGTTAATCATGACAGGTCCCTGTGTAACTGGTTTAGTTTGTGGAGTATCTCCCTCTACAGCCTTGTAGGGCTTTGCTGTCCTGGACAATTCCTGCTCGGTATTCGTCGATGACTTAACTGGTCTTTCTGGATTCTGCGTACCTTGTGTGTTTGAAGCAGCTGTTCCTTGAACATCTGGTTCCGACTCTGCAGTGGCCTCGACGATATCGGATCATAAGTTGTTAAATTCGCTTAGGTCATATGTAGGAGCGTTGAGAGGACTACCAGGCAGAGAAAAGTTGAAGTTGAGATCATCATAAATGTCCAAAATGTCTTGGTCGACTGTAAATTCAGACATCTGTAAATAAAAACTAATAAGTAAATGTTTTTTGTTTTAGGGGGACAGCACAACATTTAACATATGTGTTAGTTTTACACATATTTGTTAATTAATTTAACGGTAACCTACAAATTTTGTTGATAGGCCTGACAAATGTACTTGTCTGTGTTTTAATTCTGACGACACGAACTAGTCCATCAGCTCCTGGGTGGACTTCTTCAATAACACCTACTGGCCAAGTGGTTGGGGCAGCATTATCAACTTTCAATAACACCACATCTCCTTTGCAGATGTTAGGTTCTGGTTGAAACCATTTTGGTCTATTCTGGAGTTGGTTTAAGTAATCCTTAGACCAATGGTTCCAGAACTTTTGTACCATGTGTTGCACACTTTTCCATCGACTGGAGTGTGTTACGTTGTCCATATTAAGATTTGGCTCTGGAATGGCGTTTAGCGATTGTCCTATTAGAAAGTGTCCAGGAGTCAGAACAACTTGATCATTTGGATAATTGTTAACTCGGCATAAGGGCCTTGAATTTAAGCAGGCTTCTATCTGGGTTAATAGTGTAACATATTCCTCAAATGTGAGGTTTGAGTTGCCAATAGATCTTCGTAGATGGTATTTTATAGATTTGACACCTGATTCCCACAATCCTCCAAAATGAGGTGCTGCTGGTGGATTCATGTGCCATGAAATGGATTTGTCTGCAGAGTATTATAATAATAATAATAACAATTCTTTATCAGCTCCATTTAGCTTTACAATACCCATTAATAATCATAATAATACATTACGATAGTAATATATCTAACTTCGTTTTGATAAATTCAATGCATAATTTCTTAAATCTAAATATATTTCTTTCAGCTCTATCACATTTTAACTTATTGTACATTTTTAATCCCTTATGTAAAAGTGAATTTTGAGATCTATTTGTACTGCAAAAGTCAAGTCTAAGTTCATTGGCATTCCTTAAATTTATTGAGTGAATGTCCCCTACATAGCTCAAATTTCTATATAAAGAATCAGGTAGTACCTTATTCTTAATCTTAAAAATAAATAACAAGACGTTAAAAATTATTCTTTCTTCAACATTCATCCATTTCAATCCACTTAACATTAGCTTTATAGGAGTATATCTGTTACACAGCAATATAATTCTCATAGCTTCATTTTGCAATTTTTGCATCCTACTCATCATTTCTTTGTTACTTAAAAACAATATAGATGAAAAATATTCAAAATGAGGTCTAATAATCGAATTATAAATTTGTATTGCAGTTAACAGCGTTACCTTATTCCTATTCTCTTTAAAAATCCTATTTTTTTACCAATTTTCTTGCAAATATAATTTACATGACTCTTAAAATTTAATTTACTATCCAATACTATTCCTAAATATTTAATTTTATTAACTTGCTCGATTTCATCACTACCCATTCTAATTTTACCACAAAATTCACCATTAATTGCCATACATTTTGACTTCTTCACATTTAGTTTAAGTTTATTCATTTTCAGCCACGTGTCCAAGGCGGATAAATCCTCCTCTAATAGTTTAATTCCCGCATTAATTTCCTTACACTCTATATAAACCAATGTATCATCCGCAAACAGTACAATTTTTGAGTGCTTCATAACCGTCACTATGTCGTTTATATAAACTAAGAAGAGAAAAGTTCCCAGAATGGACCCTTGGGGGACCCCAATCCTTACTTCCAGCCTGTCCGAAGTAGCGTCACATACTCGCGTTCTTTGGTACCTTTGAGATAAGTATGAGTTGAACCATTCATACTCTTTATTTTTTACACCATGTCTATATAACTGATCCATTAATATTCTGTTGTCAACAGTTTCAAATGCTCTTTGAAAATCGAGAAATACAGCTAGCACTTTATTTTTATTTTCCAGTTCCTCCTTCCATTGGATTAACACCCAATTCAATGCTGTTTCACAGGAATGACCTTTGCGAAAGCCGGACTGTTGTTTCGCGAAAAGTATGTTCTTGTCAAAGAAATCTTCAATTTGTATATGAACCACTTTCTCTAAAATTTTTTCATGTATTGCCAACATATTTATTGGTCGAAATTCTTCAGCCTTTAACGCATTTTTCTACTTTTTCTACTGGTATTACTATCGACTCCTTCCATGCATTTGGAAATACCCTTTCCTCCAAAGATTGGTTAATGATTTTCAGCATTGGTGGTCCTATTTCTTCCCAATTTTCAATAAATATTTTTGTACTAAGCTTATTAAAGACTTTCTTTTTATTCATATTAAGAACTATTTTCTTTAGATGATTTAGCCCTATTAAATTAAACTTAAACTCACTATCAGCTTGAAGCAATCTATAACTGTATTGCACATGGGGATTGAATTGCTAATGTCATTTATACTTTCAATAAAAAATCTGTTTAAATATTCTGCTATATCTGTATCTGTAGTATAAACTTTATCGCCAATCTTCACTTTTTTTATATCGTTTCTATCCTTCTTCATTACATATCTTTTAATTGCTTTCTACATCTCTTAGAATTCTCCGCTCCAATGATTTTACATGTAATATAGTCTTTCTTAGCTGACCTTATTCTTTTAGAATAGATGTTGCGAATAAGTTTATAATTAAACCAGTCACTTGCACTATTCGTTAAAGTTGCCTTATCGTATCTTCTTTGTTTTTCTTCCTTTATTCCTAATAAATCCTTTGTGAACCAGTTGCCTCCATTTTCCTTTACTTCCTTCTTTACTGTAAGCTCATTTACGATATTTTTTAATTTCTTTTCAAAAAGCTGTGCACTTACGTTTAGATCTTGCATTAAACAAGTATTTTTAACATTATATTCCACTAATCTTCTTGAAAATTTACCCTTATCATATTTTAAAAACTGAATAAACTTTTTATCATTCTCTTTATGTAAATTTATATGAATTCTTATGAACAATGTCTCATGGTCACTAGTTTTCAAATCTTTACACGTTCTGGCATTTACATAATTCATGTCGGTAATTGCATAGTCAATCAATGACTTTGTATTCTGTGTTATCCTAGTATACTCCGCCACAATTTGTTTAAACCCATTATCCAAAATTACACCCTTAAGCACTATTGCATATGTTGTATCACTAGTAAAATCCACATTAAAATCACCAACGATTATCACATTTCTATATAAATCAGATAATTCTTCACACCATTCTGTAAAATAGTCACAAAATTGTCGCACTGATGCACTTGGGGATCGATATGTTATCACAAATATAAAGCAATCTTTTCCAAACCAACATCTTATAACTAACCACCAAACATTTTTTGTAATCGCTATCTTAGATAATATTTCATATTGCCATTGTTTTTTTAAGTATAAGACTACGCCGCCTGTTCTTCTCATATCAGAATCACATCTTACGACGTTATATCCTTCAATAGTTAACTCATAATCCCCAATATCATCCGTTAAATGCGTTTCTGATAACATAACAAAGTCAAACTTCTTCGTGTTCAATATTATTCCTAACTCATCAAAATTGTTTAGTAGTCCTTGAATATTAAGATACACACCCTGTAATTCCTTTAATTGCTAATACTTAATATTATTTTTTTCAACCTCTACTTTCCTTAAGTACACAGGACACTTCCTACTTAATGAAACGTGGTTTATAGCAAGTCCAAGATTAAGATTATTATTCGCTCTAATGCAATTAACACACTCCTCTTTAATTTCCTTACAACATTCTCTTGTCTCATGATTTTCCGTACAACGTGCACATACAGAATTCCTTTTACACTCGGCTGCTTTATGTCCAAAACCTAGCCATTTAAAACATCTCATTATATTGTATTCCTCATAAACAGCGCAATCATCCCAACCAATATTTACTTTTCCTAGATCCATTACCTTATGAAAACTTTCAGCATCCAACTCAATCACTGCATTATAATACCAGAAACTTCTATCTCTTCTCGTCTTAGATTTCTTAAAAATTTTAATACACTTCAGTTCACTTTTCTTCAACACTTCATTTTGCAATCTCAACTTTTCCTCTAACGAATTTTGATCTAGCTCATCCCTAATTCCACTAATGAATAACTTTGGATTTCTTAATTGCGGAATTTGGATCTCGTAATTTTCACTCAACTTTTGTTGTACAACAGCTTTCACTTTGTTTCTTTCCTGGTCATTTTCACACATAATAGCCACTACTCCATTATGTTTTCCCTCTAATCTGCTTATTTTAAGATCTGTAGGGTCGACCTGCTTCTTGAGATCCTCTTTTGTTTTGGAGTTAGCCTCCTTAGCTTTCGGTTTTAATAGGACTGGCACCTGTTTTTTTAATTGGCTAGCATAAGATTCTTTATTTGCAGTTTTGCAGCTTATCTTCTTAACCTCATTTAATACTTCCCCATCTGTCTTATTCATTTCATTTAGCTTTCCTAATATTTCTTTAATTTCACCGCCTTGATTTAGAATTTTTGATTTATTCTCAAACACAGTTTGG
Organism: Dioctria linearis; assembly: GCA_963930735.1. Classification (NCBI taxonomy): domain Eukaryota; kingdom Metazoa; phylum Arthropoda; class Insecta; order Diptera; family Asilidae; genus Dioctria; species Dioctria linearis. The sequence continues at coordinate 158,358,179 of OZ005741.1, forward strand.
AATACTTCCTCAAACATATTAATTATAGCTTCCTTACCTTCCACACAGGCATCACACATATATAGAACATTGTTCTTTGTTGCAATAAAATTTTTATCATATTCCGTCAAACGTCGTACACTTTTCATGGAATAGACCATTACAGAACCCATTGCACGGATATCCAACCTCATTTCGAATGTTTTTATTACACTTTTTACACAAAAGTCCCATCGTTTTTTCAAATTTCTTCTGACGAATTTCTTTGTTTTTAGGTTAGCCGACTAAAAATTGACTATCAGATTTTTTGGCGCAATTCGAATAATCACTGTGATATTAGTCACTGTGATTTAGTCACAATTTATCCTAGCAATCACTTATTTATTTTTTATTAAATGCAAGTTCAAATTTATGATGAAATTTATCAAAATTATAGAGCAAAAACCTATTGAAACTGACACCTTTGACAGCTATCACTCTACAATTCAGCAGCATTTGGCCATGCTTGCTTGTTGTAATTCCCTTTCTAAAATTGATTTGCCGCCAACGAAATTCGTGCCACAATCGGAGTAGATTTCCGTGCGCAAACCTATTCTGCTTACAAATCTTTTCAAAGCTGCAACGAACGCATCTGCAGTCATATTCGATACCAACTCGATGTGTATAGCTTTCCTTGCCATACAAATAAAAATGCAAAAGTATGCCTTTTGTAATTTGGCATGTCTCAAATTGGATGATTTCGCAGTCAATGGTCCAGCACAGTCAATTCTAATCCTTGAGAATGCTCTTGTGATATTTACCCTAGCTGGGGGTAAGTTACCCATTAACTGCGTCATAGTTGCTTGGCGTAGTTTGAAGCAAGTAATACATTTGTGCAATCGAGTTGTGATACAACGTCTTCCATCCAAAATCCATACAGAGTTACGTGTTGTACTCAAAACTAACTACTCCCATGTAATGTTTCCAAATGTATTTTATCAATATATATGTCAGTCACATGATGGTCACGAGGTAGTTTAATTGGATGCCTTCTATCAAAGGAAATCAACGCGTGATCTAAACGTCCGCCTACTCGGATCAATCCATCTGTGAGAGCTAGTCTCGGACCTGGGAGGAAAACCCGGTTTATAAATGACAACTCAGTCGATTTAACAATTCAAATATAAAATTTTATTAATACTTCACTGCTTATAATTATATCACAATTCATTTACTACAAACTACTATAAAATTCAATATACAATTCAACAAGAAATTCAAATAAAACAAAACAAATTAAAAATTCAAGTAAAATTCAATAACAAGTGACGATTCCGTAGTCCGTCTCCTTTAATTCGTCTTATTCTAGAAAAATGAAGAAGAAGAATTAATCGTCTATGAGAAATGAGTTCTAGAACAAAGAAGAAGAAGTCTTAATCGTCTATGAGAACAGTATTCCTATATAAATTTAAGAGTTCTATTTTTAAGCACACGGGTAGCAATATGCTACTATAAACAAGAAGAAGATTACAGATTATTCTCTGCAGCAGAATTATTCTTCTGCGCAAATGTGAGCAGCAGATTATTCTTCTGCGTAAATATGAGCAGGAGATGTAGCAGATTATTCTCTGCGGCAGAATTATTCTTCTGCTTAGGTGTGGGCAGGAGATTGCAGATTATTCTCTGCGGCAGAATTATTCTTCTGCTTAGGTGTGGGCAGGAGATTGCAGATTATTCTCTGCGGCAGAATTAATCTTCTGCTTAGGTGTGGGACGGAATATTGGAAATAATAGGACTTTCAGATTATTCTCTGAAATATAGAATTATTCTTCTATTTTGGAGGTTGGGAATGATATTCTAGTCGTTCGGATTATTCTCCGAATCAGATTTTCTGCTGCGGCTCATCGGCTTTTATAGCCGCCGCATCCAGTTATGAGCTCTCGCCTTTCGGTGTTGCCCTAGCGACGTTTATATCATTTGCATGTGTTCTGACTGGGCGAAGGCGAAGCCAGCTGATTAGAGTAATGTCACTTGATGACATTGCAAATATGTAAACATGCTGGTACGTGTACTGCAGTGGTTTTGTGGTTATCTGTGTTTATTCCATTTTTGTTGTTTTTATATTGTTTAAGTAGAAGAGAACAGCCTGCCGACTTAAAGGTTTTAATTACAGCGTCAAGGTTGACGCTGAATTGTGGTGGAACATCCAGTGGCAAACAAGTTCAGTGAGGAACAGAATACTTGTGAATTTTTAGGTAAGTATTCTGTTTTGATTATTTATTTTGGAAATGAATACTTTGTGGCTTTTTGTTTTGTAAGAAGATGTAAATATAGAAGTGGAAAGCATCGAGGGAACGTGAATGCATCGGTGGACTAAACACCATCTCTGTCGAGCATTGGATTGAGCCGTATAAGTTTACTCTGTTTTGACACTGTCTGGTGTCGTAGTAGATCATGATATTCCTTTGGAAATGCCGTTTGTTGTACTAACTTGAATATAGTCCTTTGTGCTTGGATATACTCACTACTAGTTAGTACGTTAATCCTTTTATTGTTAGGATTTTTACAATTATGAATGAACCGTTGGATCATTGCTGTGACACGAATGAGACGGGTGAACGAAGAATATTTTATAAGAATATTGTCTTCTACGTTGATGAGAAGGCTTGTTACAATCGGTGCCTTTTGCTCTAATGTTGTTGATTCAGTGACTTCGCAATTGTCTGGCCACTTATTTTGAGTTTGCTTTAACCATGTGGGGCGTACCACCATGATTCATTGTTACGTAGTTGAGTTGCTGAAATGCCACGTGAGGCCAAATCAGCGGGGTTGTAGACTGATGCAATGTGTCGCCATTGCTTGAATTTTAATGTTCCTTGTATTTCTACAACCCGATTTGCAACATAAATTTTCCATTTGGATGGATGATCCTTAATCCACTGTAATACGATTTGAGAATCTGTTCATGCTGTTATAGGAATGTCTTGTAACTGCATGCCTTGTATTACAGCCTTAATTAGCCTTGCAAGTAGTAGTGCGCCATTTAATTCTAAGCGTGGAATCGTTATTGGCTTGAGAGGAGCTACCTTTGTCTTTGCGGTTACCATATGTGAAGAAATTTCACCGTTGTTGTGCTCTACCCTGTGGTAGATCGCTGCTGCATAAGCGTTAGACGATGCATCACAAATCCCATGAAGTTGCATACGTAGTCCTGTAACATAATGAATCCACCTTGGGATCCTTAATTACTCTAATGCAGTTAAGTGATTTGTAAACTCTGTCCACCATTTCTGGATGTGTTCTGAGACTGGATCATCCCATGCTGAACCTGTAATCTAAAGCCTTTGCATCAAGATCTTAGCTTCTATTACGACAGGAGCTAACCAACCTATCGGATCGTATAACGATGCTATTTGTGATAAGATGATCCGTTTTGTCCATACTGAAGGTGAAATAAGTGGTTTGATTACAAAGGTAAAGTAATCTTCCTTAGAAAACCATTTAATTCCTAAGGTTTTGATGGACTCTGTGTCTGAAAATATCAGAGAATTTTTTATTCTATGTGATCAGACGGAAGATTTTCCAATAATTCGCTAAAATTGCTGGCCCATTTCCTCAGGTTGAAGCCAGTTGATGTCGTCATTTGAATTAATTGTTGTTGCAGTTCCCTTGCTTTAGACAAATCATCATCGCCAGATAACAGATCATCTACATAAAAATTATTAGAGACTGCTTCTGCTGCTAAAGGCCAAGTGTCCCTTTCATCTGTAGCCAGTTGTTGTAGAGTCCTAATGGCTAAATAAGGAGCTGAGGTGGTCCCAAATGTTACGGTGTTGAGTTGATAGTCCTGTAATGCACCTGTCATAGGATTCCGCCAAACTATTCTTTGGAAAGTTCTATGTTCTGGGTGCATTTCTATCATGCGATACATTTTCTCAATATCTGCATTCATGACAACCTTGAACTTCCTCCAATTGAGTAATGTATTATATAAAGTCGGCTGCAATGTTGGTCCCTTTAACAGATGCTGGTTAAGAGATGTGCCATTTGTCGTCTTGGCAGACACATCAAACACAACACGTAATTTTGTTGTTGAGGCGTCTTTGAACACAGCATGATGTGGTATGTAATAATATTGCTCATCATTACGTGGCGGACTTACTTCCTCCATGTGACCTAATTGGATGTACTCATCTAAACATTTTTCATACCTCGTTTAAATTCTGGTTTTCTTGAATATTGTTTTTGAAGATTCTCATACCGTTTAATGGCATGCTGTATAGAGTCACCTAATACTGGTGTTGTATTATTTATAAAAGGCAATTTCACCTGATATCTTCTTGATTCTAAACGAATGCAAGTGTCTTGAAAGATATGTTGACAGCTTTGTTCTTCCTGGGATAGAATTGGTATTGTAGATACTTCTTGTTTCCAGAATTGTCTAAGTTGTGTGTCTAGAGCGTCTGTGGTAGCCAAGAATGTCTTGACTGTACTGTCATCGACTACTTCCTCGGTTGTTCCGATTAGTATCCAACCAAACATTGTTTTGATTGCTGTTGGACTGCTGTTTGAACCTCGTACAATGCCTTCTTGTACGATTCTAGCATAAACCTTGGCACCTAATAAAGCGTCTATTTTGCCAGGCTTCCAGTAAGTGGGATCTGCTAGCTCTTAGTTGTCTAAGTATTGATAGCTTTTCTTTGAAATTGGTGTATTTGGTAAACTATCAGTGACTTTGTTGATGATCAGGAAGTTTTCTTCTATTGTTCTCTCATTTGATCCGCAAGATTGCAACTGAAGCTTCGTTTGCTTGTTCACGTTACTCATTGGGCTTTTGTTCAACCCTGTTACAACTACTAATGTTTCCTTACAATTAGCTTGTAACCTATGGGATGCAGATTGTGTTATGAATGAACACTCTGATCCAGAATCAATTAAACATCGCAATATCAGTGGTTTGCCATTTGCTCCTTGAGCCTTCACCAACGCTGTGGATAGTAATGCCGACGATCGCTCCCTATTCATATAGGTCTGAGTGATTTGTGAGCCTCCAGTGCTTTGTCTGTTGCATGACTTTCCTTGTATGCACTCATTACTATCGCTGTTGTTTTGTTGAAATCGATTTACCTTGTCTTCGTTTTCAACTGATCTAGAATGAAGATTTTTGCATCTCCATCCTTCATGTTCACTACGTATAATGGCTTTGTTGATTCAACTACATGGTATGTCTTGGTCGTAGATGGTTTGGATTCACTTTTGGTATGACTTGTTCTGGGCGCCAGAGTATCCGTAAGTGCTTCTAATATTTTCAAACGATTGTCTAGGAACGAGCTGAACTGTCTATATTTAGGAAGCTCTTGTGATGCTCTTTGATGTTCTTCCCAAAGTCTCAGCGTTATGAAGGGCAGCTTGTGAACTATTAAATAAATAAGTAGCAAATCCCATGTTGATATGTCTACTTGTAGGCTCTTTAGTTGTTGTAAGCATTCCTCTGTAGTGTCGATTAAGGATTTTAAACCTGCTGTATTCCCTGTGTTTAATTTTGACTGACTTGTCAGTATCTTTAGTTGATGATTGACCAATATCTTTTTGTTTTCGTACCTTGCCTTTAATTTGTTCCAGGCAGGTAGGTAGTCCTCAGTTGTTATAGGAGTATACCGTAGTAGTTTTCCGCATCTCCTATTAAAGAACCTTTCAAATAATACAGTTTTTGAACGTCTTTCAAACTTGTATTATTGTGTACTACAGCGACGTAAAGATCATGAAAAGAGCGCCTTCCATCATAATCATCATTATATTTTGGTAATGTGATCTTAGGAACAATGTTTTGTTGTTGTTCCACACGTGTTTGTTGTGTTAACAAAAGTGTGGAATCTGTCAGCTCTGTTGTAGGATTAATTGCATCATATAGTGTACCTATATAATTGCAATAAGTTGTCGCTAAAATACTAAATGTGTCATCAGAAATATATTTCAGCGTGCTTTCTGGTGGGGTTGAGAGGATAAATTCATTGATCAATTGGTCAATTTGCTCATACTCGAGCCATGTTCTCCTTATTTCTGAGAGCTTTGCTTCGTAGAAACCCTTTGATCGGGTCTCTGATATTGCGTGTTTGCCGTTATCGATGGATTTAATCAGGGGATTTCTTATTGCCTGTTCCTTATTTAATAACCCCTTTACGTCTGTCATTATTGATTGAAATCAAATTCGAGTAAAGAAATGAAAATAAAGATAAATCAAACTTATTTTGCTGCGCTATCTCTGTGTGAACCAATGAACTAATTAATTGAAATTTCTTGCCTATAAACGTGGACTATCAAATTATGACGTTCTCGCGTATAAACGTAGCTCAATAATTAAGTGAGTAGAGCGACTCCTGGATGGAACACCAAAATGTTTTACCACAGCTGATATGTCAATTCCACTAATTGACAAATACGAATAGACTGCGCTCGCAACGTGCAGCGTAATGAAATCTGTCAATTCCTATAATTGACTTTCGAAAGGAAACTGCAATTACGAACGAGAATCCACGTATGCTGAAATAAAATATTCTGGTGGAGTGTAGCGGTTAAATAAAAAAGAAAGAAATTTGTCACTCTTTTGGTCACTCAATTATTTATTGCAAAGGAATAATACTATTAACTAAACAAATATTAATCTTATGAGGAAATTAATTACTTGAACAAATTCTATCAATACGCAAAATTTACTTCCCTCAACTTACACGTACAAGCTTAGAAACTTTACTTGCAATTCACTGATTCACTGTGTTGTTATATGTATTTAATAACTAAAGGAAACTCAAATGTACAAAAAGGAACTATATTTTACTCGAATTTATCTCTTCCTTTTCAATAATAACAAATTAGAAAATTATGCTACGTTACAATTTCATATATATGTATATATAAGGTAAAAACATTTTTTCCTTTCTGTTTCTTAACTAATATATTTACTAATGGCTGAAAGTAAATAATAATTAGAACTCAAGGTAGATCTAATTTCCAATTATTATGTTGTGTAAAACTGACCTAATGGCATATTTTTCACACGATAAATAATTGTCAAAAAGGTCGATTTACTTGAGTGAATTAGTTAAATGGCTGAAAGGAAGAAATTAAGAATAAAAAATTCAATCGTTCTTGTTAAATTCATACATGTGTGTATAACCAACACATGGCATGCAAACACAATGAAATTTAACCCAAATTTAAGATAAATGATTAATTCACAAAGTTACCTTGAATTTAATTTAAATTTGTTGCTATTAAAAATTCAACCAATAAATTCACTTGAAAATTTGTTGCTGTTGCGAATTGCCTTTGAAAAATTTAATGCTTCTATTGTTGAAGAATATACTAAGGTTGCTGAAATTTCTATTTCCTTTATTGATGACACTTTATGAAAAACTTGCAAATTGTGGGGGGAATGCTACTACATGTGCTCTCACTTTGACAACTTTGAAAAATAAGAAGGCAGAATAAAGAATGAACCCCCTTTTTATAGAGAATTTTGTTCCGATTTCATATCCATAAAAATGAATTATGCAATTTTTAGGCTTAATTTGACTACAATATGTGAATTTGTTGTAGTCATTTGATGTCAAATTACAAATTGCATTTTTTGACATCTTTCCCATAGGAATTCTTTTTAATTTCACGTAATTATTATAAGCTTTCCGAATCTGTGCCATAACTTATCGATACGCCATCTTTTAGTTCAATTTACCAAATTCCTCTCAGAATTCATTTTGTTCATCTTCATCCTTGTGCCTTTCACACCTTTGTGTCTCTTTCGTACTCATTGGTGTAAAGGGAATTTCGAAAATTCGCGATTATTCCGTAAACCGTGAAAAATTACTCGAAGCGAACGCGCATATTCGATTCTGCGTCTCTTTTCACCCCGGGGTGATATGTCAAACATCGTGATAGTATGGAGTTTGACGTGTTTATTTTTATGCGAAATGTCAGCCGCGCGCGAATTTTGTTTTTTGATAAAATTAAGTGTTAAATTCAGTGTTTGTGTATATCCCAGTTATTCATCGCGGGAATTACACAGTGTACTACAGGTAAGTGCATAATTTATTTGTTTTATGTATTACTTATATATTTTCTGCCTTTCTTTTTCGACTGGCATAGATATCTGTCAAGGTGAATCTATTTGCAAATTTCACCTAAGATATCTATGCATTAATTGTAAAAGGTAATTAAATTATGTGTACGTACCTAGTACGTTCTTGTTTGTGTGTTTTTATGTTGTAGAACAAAAATTCATTGCATTTGCATGGTGCCTATGTGGTGCTATGTATATACAGACAACTTGTTATTGTTGTTTATATCTTTATTTCATTTATTTCTATATATATTTATCTTTGAAGTTCATATTTTAATTCGTTTTTTGTTTATTTCAGGTCGTCGTGGGACCCTATGCATATGTTGCATCTCCAGATGCGTTAAGATTTTTTAATTTACGTTAAATCTGATTTTTTTCTCTATGTAGGTTGGTCGAACAATATAATGTTTATAAATGGCATATTGCAAAACAGTCAAAATAAAATCCAAAATAAATATTTTTTGGTTTCATTTAAAAACCGTGTAAATTGAGTACCGTGCAAATCGAGGGACGGAGTATTTTTTGTTTTCATTTAAAAACCATGTAAAAGCGAAACCGTGTAAATTGAGTAACCTTGCAAATCAAGGGAAGGGGTATTTCATTGCATATAATGTTCATATTAACTATATAAATGTTGCCATGGTACTTTTCCATTCATTACAAAGTAGTGTGAAAATGCTTCTCGTATGCGTTTAGCTTCTAAAGCAGGTTTTTTCAGGCGTTTTCTGAAGTGGTAGAAATGAATTAATGTCACTTTGTTCTCGTCGCCATGTTCCTGAAATAAGCTCTCCGTTTTTTTCGGTATCCAAACTACCTGGGCGTGAATATGCCAAGGAAGAACTTTTACTCTTTCTTAAAAAACTGTGGAGTAAAACATAAGCCATAGTGATTTTTGAAACTTTATCTGGCTGCACTAGCATGGGCTTTCTTAAAACACGAAATACAGATGACATAATGCTAAATGCGTTTTCTACTACGCGACGGGCACGGGACAGTCTATAATTAAATGCTCTTTCTGCGCTGCCTTTTTCGTAACTTCCTGGAAATGGTTTCATTGCATGGCGACTTAGACCGAACGCATCATTAGCGACGAAAACGGCCGGCGTTGGTATTTTCTGTAAAGGTAGTGGCTGATCTGGAGAAAGATTTAATTCATTGTTTTTAATTTTTTTTCCATAAAACTGTGTTTTGAAAAACACCCCATCGCTAATTCTGCCCTGGCAACCGACGACAACAATAATTAACATCCACTAGAGCTAAATGTGCCTTTATAGTTAATAAATTCTGATCCACTATTCTTTGGAGACTGCATTACGACATGCTTTCCATCTATAGATCCTAAGCAATGAGGAAAATTCCACTTTGCATTATATTCTTCCGCTATTAGCTGCCATTCTTCACAAGTCGTTGGCATTTGGAAATAATTTCAAATGTAGTCATAATACGTAGGTATTTGATTTTACGGTATCCACGAAAATTGGTCAATTTCTACAACTTTAACCAAACCCATGAAAAATAGGAAATGTCCTATACTTATCTAGATATTAGTTTTATACTTTTCCTATTAATAGTGATAATTAAAACTTATAATATTTTGAGAGTAATTTAAAAAGCGAAATTAAAATAACATTGCAGGTATTAGACGAGGACAGTAACTTTTCCCTTGAAAATCAAGAACCTGAGCAACCCACTGAAAACGAAATTCCTTCACCAGGTACAAGCTTTAAACTACCAAGTGAGAGAGCAGCAAAAAGGTTGTCAACAGAAACAATTGAGAAACGGATGGAAGATGCGTATAATATATTAAAAACTACATCTGGAAATGGACAAAAAGATTCACTCGCCCTTTATGGTGAATTACTTGTTGCAAAATTACGGGCTTTTGATGGCGACACACGCGAAATTCTCATGAACGAAATTGACAACTTAGTTTTTCGTACTAAAATGAATAAAAAAATGCAGCAAGGTCTAACAACTTCAGTTCCGTCTTCATCACTTGCATATTCGTTAAGTTCTCTGTTTAGTTGGTTCAAACTGAATTTGTGGTTAAATATAAGTTCATATATATTTTAGTTATAGTTTATATAGCATACTCTAAATTTTGAGATTAATTGAAATTTTCTTTTGTTTGAGTCTCCTATCTCCACAGGCAATTTGAATTATTTGATATCTTGCATGTACATACATCCATATAAATAAATAACATCAAGTAGAATGCGTTATCATCACTGCCAAGCAGGCTGAGTACCTTCTTGTTGTACTGCATCAGTGACTTAGCTAATTTATACACAGCCCATGAAGGTGGTACATACCGATTTGCAACTAACCGACAATTACAAATGCAATTGCATGATTTGTCACAAGTATTGATGCTAGTCCAAGTTGAGTTCCCCTGTGCATTTTATATACACATAGCACGGAGCATTTGATCATCGCTAACTGAGTGATAATGGATGTATGTACATGCGCACGATTTAACTGGTACATTGTTGGAGGTCAGTTGGTTATTAGAGTTCTGCTTGAGTGGATATAGGAGTGCTAATAGCTAGATTATTTAAGATAAAATAATAAATTTGAGTCTTTATACATATTCATTATAATAGTGAACACGAGAAATTATAACGAATAAATAATTGCAAACAACTTGAAAGTTTTCAACCCGGTATTTAATTAACATTCTCCTTACTCTCCAGATTCTTATTGTTCGCATTCTTCAGAAAATTCTTCTTATTACCAACCCTCTCCAGATGCGAGTGCTTCCCTTCACTCACAAAACATGCCAGATTCGTCCATTCTACAAAATTTCCAAACTAACCCTTCCTATTCCCATGAAGATGGAAAACAAAATCCTTAGAATTATGTAAGCAAATTTCTAATATGTATACATTATATAGATAGATATCTAACAACTTAGATATTTGAAGCCGTTTTTGTTATCATTAATTATTATTTTGAAGTCGTTCTTGTTTTAATAAATATAAAAAGTAATAAAATTGTTTTCCAATTAAGTTCAAAGTTTTTTATCAACACAACTAAAATTAATGACCAATTTCCGTCGTATATTTCTTCACAATGTTTTCTTACCTTAACTTCATCTCGCAATATATGGATCAATGCGCTACAGAGATACAGAGATAGGACAGGCTCGTAAAACTGTCTCCAGAAGCCAAATATCTGAGGGTCACAGCTAATCTTTCCACTACAGGAATTGCTTTCCTCCAGTGTGTGCCTGCCTTTCTTATAAATGGACCAATTTTATTTAGTAGATCTTCGAAATCCGCTGAAGACATTCTACAGAAATTTTCGAATTTTCCCGATGGCTCTCGCTGCAAATCTGTTATCATGTCCTTTCCGTTATAAATATTTTGTATAATATTTTAGCTCTATTTTGTGATAAAAAAAGAAAAGGATTTACATACTTGTTTCTGCTTTTATTCAAGGACAGCATCCACCACCTTCTCTTTCGCTTTTTTAGATTTTTTAATTGTAAAAATTCACACATCATTACCACTGCAGCTGCACTAGCTATTACTTCATCTGCACTCTCCATTGTGAAAGGCGAACTACAAATGTGAGACTGAACTCTGTGCAAAGCATAGACGCATAACTGCGGGTAGAAATTTGATGAATGAACAAATAGTGTGGGAACAAATAGTATACGCAGAAAATATTGGTCATATACATTGTATGAAATAGAACGAAAGTGTGGGAGGGAGCACAGACAAGGCGAGGAAAATATTTTACAAACTGAGGGACGCAGATATTTGTACAAATGCACACATTGAGTACGTTTAGATCGCAGCTATTTAGGACTAGTTTTACGTAATTCGAATTACGTAGTACTAATCCTGCTGCTGTTTATTCCGCTCGTATTAAAGCTTTGACAGTTGTCAAAATTGTCAGATCTGCCTGCTATTTCAGGAGAAAAATGAAAAATAATATATTGAGTTTGTTTGTACACCGCATGCACAAGAAAATGGAGCATAGAAGAAAATTTAAAATCAGAATGAGGAAATACTGCTATTTATATTACTAAATACCCAAGATATGCAAATTTTCAGGCTAATGGCAAAACATTATAAGATAATTTGCAACAATTATTTATTAATTATGTATAACGGCGTCACTATTTACAAACAGCCTCGCATTACCTTATTTGACGTAATGTCTCCATTTAATACTAATTTTTGTAGGTCAATACCGCATCAGAACCCGAATTAAAGTAGGACTAGTTTTTCGTAATACGGCATGTTTAGACCACTTAATATTAGTACTACCTAAGTCGAACTAGTCCTAAATGGCACGGTTTAAACGGGCTCGTTGTGTGGGACCGGTTTTAGGGTTTTCATATGGAATGTAGATTGATGAAGAGAATGGACTAAACGTCAGATAATGTATTGTATGAACGAAGCATGCACACGATTGCGCTCCAGTTGAATTATATAATGAAATATTATAATCATAGTATAATAACCGAGTTATTATTTAATCATAGTTATATAACATGGTAGCAGCGGTGCTAGTTTTTCTTTAATAAAACACGGATTATGTTTCATTCGTTTTTTTTCTGGAAAAATACAATAAGTGCAGAATGACAAAAGACAAGCCAAATTCAGCAATAACAATGGCGGCGCAATCATTGGTAAATGTGAACAATTTTATATTGCAGGCTCCAGAACAATTTACATTTTGTCCAGAGGAATGGCCTCGTTGGAAGTGTCGTTTCGAAAGTTTTCGATTAGCCTCGGGTTTATCTAACAAACCTGATGACGAACAGGTCAATTCATTAATATATTTAATGGGGCAAAAAGGCGATAAGATCTTCCTTTCTCTGAAACTGAAGGATGTAGAAAAGGGGATATATGCACCTGCAATAAAGGAATTCAAAGACCATTTCATCATAAAACATAATGTCATATAAGAACGCGCAAAATTCAACTCTAGAAATCAACTAGAGGGGGAAAGCGTTGGCGACTTTATAACTTCGCTGTATGCATTATCTGAAAACAGTATATTACGAGACGAGATGATTCGTGATAGGCTAGTGGTCGGCGTTCGAGATAAACGTATTTCGGAGAAATTACAGCTGGAGCCCGACCTAACACTAGAAAGGGGAATACTAACAGTAAGGCAAAGCGATGCAGTTCACAGGCAATAGCAGGAACTTCTTGGACAAACCGGCGCTGTACACAATGTACACACAGAGAAAAGGAGAGTGAAAGGTAAAACTAACGACAGTTTTAGGAACAGATCAACTGGTAACAAACAAACAGAAATAAATCGCAACGAGAAAGAAGATCAACACAAAAAATGTATGGGGTGTGGTAGTACTACATTTCATAAGCGTTTACAGTGTCCAGCTCAATGTAAGCATTGCAATACATGTAAAAAGTGGAACCATTTTAGTCGAGTAAGCATGGCAGCAGTCAATAATGAATAGTCTTCTTTGCATGCAATTAATTTAGAATTAGACTCATTTTTAGGAAATGTGTCTGATGGAAAAACAAAACCAAAATGGATTGTAAATGTAAATGTCAATCGAATAGCAATCTAATTCGAAGTTGACACTGGGGCACCAATTAAAGTTTTACCACATTCAGTTTATTGCTAAAATTTTAGGGACATTAAATTGCAAAAAGCAGACTGCTCCCTTACGGGACCTACAGGTGAATTACTGCCGGTTGTGGGAAAATTTAATGCAGTATTACAGTATAAAGGTGAAATTCTAAATACTCCAATATACGTAGGAAATGTTTTAAAAACGCCACTTATAGGCTTAAATTCAAGCGAGGCTCTTAATATTATTTCTCGAGTTAATAAAATAGAACAAGAGATAATAGAAAACAGTGTGCAAATTCATCAAGAGTTTCCTGAACTCTTCAGTGGTCTCGGTTGCCTCCAAGGCGAATACACAATTAAATTAAAAGATGATGCTAAACCATTTGCAGTGCAGTCCGCAGGCAGCCATTCCACGATGGAAAAATCGCGCGAAAAATTAGATGGAATGGTACAATCAAATGTAATAAACAGAATGGTGTGTACCAGTGGTAATCGTAAATAAACCAAATAATGATATTCGGATCTGTGTAGATTTGACAAAATTGAATACCAGCGTCGAAAGGGAGCTGTATCCAATTCCTGTTACTGAACATTCACTTGCGCAATTAACAGGAGCGAAGTTTTTTTGAAAACTTGATGCAAATTCAGGTTTCTGGTAAATGAAATGGCAAACCCTAAACATTTTTTTAACTCCATTTGGGCGATTTTGTTTTAAAAGGCTGCCATTCGGAATTACTTCTGCGCCTGAGCACTTTCAACGGAGAATGAAACAAAACCTTCACAAAGTTCCTGGAGTTATCTGCCATATGGATGACATTCTAGTGCGTGGTACAACTCGTGAGGATCACGACATAAAACTGGGAGCAGTATTATCTCGTTTAAAATTAGCGGGAATCACATTGAACAAGGAAAAGTGTCAAATCGGAGTAAGCAACGTTATATTCCTAGGCCATTGTGTTATTCAAAATAGCATCAGTCCAGATGAAAACAAGGTAAAGGCACTAAGGGAGTTTTCTCAGCTTTCAAATGTGACAAAACTGAGAAGGTTTCTAGGATTAGTAAACTATTTAGGCAAGTTCGTTCCACATTTATCTATTATATTCAACCCATTAAACGATCTTTTAGGCAGCAATACGGAATATATATGGAGTGACAATCAGAGAATTGCTTTTGAAAAGGTGAAACAAGTACCTACTAATTTCGTCTCCAGTATTGCCAATATTTGACTCGAAATGGTATACTTTAGTCTCTGCGGACGCTTCGTCATATGGAATTGGAGGCGTCCTGCAACAAAAAGACGAAAAAGTCAGAAAGTGAAAAGAGGCTTGCACAAATAGAGAAAGAGGCACTTGCAATCACATGGGCATGCGTGCGATTTAGAGATTATTTGATCGGTCTCCAGTTTATTGTGGAAATGGACCACAAGCCACTGATCCCAATATTTACAACAAAAAATCTGAATGATCTAACTCCACGATTACAGAGGTTAAAAATGCGAATGATGAGATTCGCTTTCGACATTAGATATACACTGGTTGCAGCTGATGCCCTTTCACGGAAACCACTCAAACAAGCAGATGAAACTAACTTAGAGTAAGATATTAATTATATGTAATGAGGGTTATGTCAGAAATCCCCGCATAAAACGAAAAGTTGCTAGAAATTCAAGATGCTCAGGAAAAAGACGACAATTTTCAAACAGTCATGAAATACACCATGCAAGGTTGGCCTGCAAGATCCTCAGTTCCATTACAAATACGAGAATATTCGAATAATCGTTACAACTTTTCAATTAACGACTTACTTCTCATGTACGGATCAAGGATTGCCATCCTAAAAAGCCTTCGTCAGGATATTCTTGAACGTATACACACTGGGCACTTAGGTATCGTTAAGTGTCGAGCTGCCAGAGCTTCGGTCTGGTGGTCAAGCTGCTCAAAGGAGATAGAATATTGGTAGTTGTTCTATGAGAGTACCAGGACACCCTTTTAGCTTCCAGGATTTCACCGCAGATGGCGCCACCGTCGCTAGGAGGTCTGGTACATACTAAATGTGGGGTTTGTGTCTTGACTGTATTGGTTTATGTCTTGGATGCACCATTGTGTCTTGGATGGTTTATGTCTTGGATGCACCATTGAGTCTTGACTGGCTTATGTCGTGGATACACCATTGAGCTTTGACTGGCTTATGTCTTGGATGTATCATTTGGTCTTGACTGCGCCCTAGCGGCATTAGCCGGTACTACCAACATGTTCCAGTACTACCAACATGTTCCAGTACTACCAACATGTTCCAGTACTACCAACATGTTCCAGTACTACGGTTTCTTGGATAGATATGTGGTGCGCCTAAATGTAGGCATTTTTATTATAATTTTTCTTGAGCGCCTAAATGTAGGCTTTTGGTTTAGAACTAATATTAGTAATAATTAAAGTTAACGCTAGGAAATGTTTGTTCATGCCAATGGATTCTAGGTGATGTAGGGTGGAAGGGGAACGAAATTCTCAGCAGAAATCCTCTACAGGTTGGATTGATGTTTTGTTAGCAAATTATTATCGGGTCTAGGGTATGTGTATTTGTTTTTATTTCCCATAAAATTTTTCACTTTATTAACTTTTTTATTTACCGAATATAATATTTAATTGGATACAGATGAACATCATGGCGAATAAACTCTATTTTAAACGTTCGGCCGATAGGACCTCTATTTATTACATAAAAATCTCCTGCAGTATTTATCTCCAGTATAGTATGGTCAATAGTTGTGCTGTACAGTGCAGGAAGGAAAAGTTGACAGTCCTCCAAGTCCAGGATGATACGAGATCCAAATGCAGTCTTACATCTTCAGTTCCTCCATTGCGTTTGCCATTTCAGATTACTTTCTTTCTCCTTGCTTGTTATTCGTTTGAAGTCCACAATGAAACTGATTGCAAATCTGATTCAGCTCCTCAATTTATAGTCATGATTCCAAAAAATTTTAATCCTGCTTAAAGCAAATTTGCAATATCAGCACTTTAAGCTGAATGATTCATGTAATTTGATACCACAAACAGCCCAATTCCAAGAATTTTACTGAACGAAACGTTTCATTGAAATTCGTAAACAAATTTTTTCATCGTGTTGTATACAAATTTAAGCAATATCATCACATTTATTCTTTTCATGTGATTTGATACAACACTTCCTGTAAGCAGTCCAATTCCAAGCATTTCATTGATCGAAACGTTTCATTGGAATTCGTAAACAAATTTTCACATCCTGTTGTGTACAAATTTAAGCAATATCAGCAAATGATTTTAGTTTATTCTTTTCATGTAATTTGATACCACACTTCCTGTAGGCAGCCAACAATTTTATTGTTCCAAGAATTTTACCGATCGAAGCTAATCACAGCTAATCTTTCCACTACAGGAATTGCTTTCCTCCAGTGGGTGTCTGCCTTTCTTATAAATGGACCAATTTTATTTAGTAGATCTTCGAAATCCGCTGAAGACATTCTACAGAAATTTTCGAATTTTCCCGATGGCTCTCGCTGCAAATCTGTTATCATGTCCTTTCCGTTATAACTATTTTGTATAATATTTTAGCTCTATTTTGTGATAAAAAAAGAAAAGGATTTACATACTTGTTTCGGCTTTTATTCAAGGACAGCATCCACCACCTTCTCTTTCGCTTTTTTAGATTTTTTAGTTGTAAAAATTCACACATGATTACCACTGCAGCTGCACTAGCTATTACTTCATCTGCACTCTCCATTGTAAAAGGCGAACTACAAATGTGAGACTGAACTCTGTGCAAAGCATAGACGCATAACTGCGGGTAGAAATTTGACGAATGAACGAAGAGTGTGGGAACAAATAGTATACGCAGAAAATATTTGCCATATACATTGTAACAAACAGAACGAAAGTGTGGGAGGGAGCACAGACAAGGCGAGGAAAATATTTTACAAACTGAGGGACGCAGATATTTGTACAAACGCACACATTGTGTGGGACCAGCTTTAGGGTTTTCATATGGAATGTAGATTGATGAAGAGAATGGACTAAACGTCAGATAATGTATTGTATGAACGAAGCAAGCACACGATTGCGCTCCAGTTGTATTATATAATAAAATATTATAATCATAGAATAATAACCGAGTTATTATTTAATCATAGTTATATAGCATGGTAGCAGCGGTGCTAGTTTTTCTTTAATAAAACACGGATTATGTTTCATTCAAGCCAATTCAAGCCAAATTCAGCAATAACAATGGCGGCGCAATCATTGGTAAATGTGAGCAATTTTATAGTGCAGGCTCCAGAACAATTTACATTTTGTCCAGAGGAATAGCCTCGTTGGAAGTGTCGTTTCGAAAGTTTTCGATTAGCCTCGGGTTTATCTAACAAACCTGATAACGAACAGGTCAATTCGTTAATATATTTAATGGGGCAAAAAGGCGATAAGATCTTCCTTTCTCTGAAACTGAAGGATGAAGAAAAGGGGATATATGCACCTGCAATAAAGGAATTCAAAGACCATTTTATCATAAAACATAATGTCATGTATGAACGCGCAAAATTCAACTCTAGAAATCAACTAGAGGGGGAAAGCGTTGACGACTTTATAACTTCGCTGTATGCATTATCTGAAAACAGTATATAGGCTAGTGGTCGGCGTTCAAGATAAACATATTTCGGAGAAATTACAGCTGGAGCCCGACCTAACACTAGAAAGGGCAATACAAACAGTAAGGCAAAGCGATGCAGTTCACAGGCAATAGCAGGAACTTCTTGGACAAACCGCGCAATTAACAGGAGCGAAGTTTTTTAGAAAACTTGATGCAAATTCAGGTTGCTGGTAAATGAAATGGCAAACCATAAACATTTTTTTTAATTCCATTTGGGCGATTTTGTTTTAAAAGGCTGCCATTCGGAATTACTTCTGCGCCTGAGCACTTTCAACGGAGAATGAAACAAAACCTTCACAAAGTTCCTGGATTTATCTGTCATATGGATGACATTCTAGTGCGTGGTACAACTCGTGAGGATCACGACATAAAACTTTGAGCAGTATTATCTCGTTTAAAATTAGCGGGAATCACATTGAACAAGGAAAAGTGTCAAATCGGAGTAAGCAACGTTATATTCCTAGGCCATTGTGTTATTCAAAATAGCATCAGTCCAGATGAAAACAAGGTAAAGGCACTAAGGGAGTTTTCTCAGCTTTCAAATGTGACAAAACTGAGAAGGTTTCTAGGATTAGTAAACTATTTAGGCAAGTTCGTTCCACATTTATCTATTATATTCAACCCATTAAACGATCTTTTAGGCAGCAATACGGAATATATATGGAGTGACAATCAGAGAATTGCTTTTGAAAAGGTGAAACAAGTACCTACTAATTTCGTCTCCAGTATTGCCAATATTTGACTCGAAACGGTATACTTAGTCTCCGCGGACGCTTCGTCATATGCAATTGGAGGCGTCCTGCAACAAAAAGACGAAAAAGTCAGAAAGTGAAAAGAGGTTTGCACAAATAGAGAAAGAGGCACTTGCAATCACATGGGCATGCGTGCGATTTAGAAATTATTTAATCGGTCTCCAGTTTATTGTGGAAATAGACCACAAGCCACTGATCCCAATATTTACAACAAAAAATCTGAATGATCTAACTCCACGATTACAGAGGTTAAAAATGCGAATGATGAGATTCGCTTTCGACATTAGATATACACTGGTTGCAGCTGATGCCCTTTCACGGAAACCACTCAAACAAACAGATGAAACTATCTTAGAGGAAGATATTAATTATATGTAATGAGGGTTATGTCAGAAATCCCCGCATAAAACGAAAAGTTGCTAGAAATTCAAGATGCTCAGGAAAAAGACGACAATTTTCAAACAGTCATGAAATACACCATGCAAGGTTGGCCTACAAGATCCTCAGTTCCATTACAAATACGGGAATATTCGAATAATCGTTACAACTTTTCAATTAACGACGGACTTCTCATGTACGGATCAAGGATTGCCATCCTAAAAAGCCTTCGTCAGGATATTCTTGAACGTATACATACTGGGCACTTAGGTATCGTTAAGTGTCGAGCTAGTGCCAGAGCTTCGGTCTGGTGGTCAAGCTGCTCAAAGGAGATAGAAGATTGGTAGTTGTTCTATGAGAGTACCAGGCCACCCTTTTAGCTTCCAGGATTTCACCGCAGATGGCGCCACCGTCGCTAGGAGGTCTGGTACATACTAAATGTGGGGTTTGTGTCTTGACTGTATTGGTTTATGTCTTGGATGCACCATTGTGTCTTGGATGGTTTATGTCTTGGATGCACCATTGAGTCTTGACTGGCTTATGTCGTGGATACACCATTGAGCTTTGACTGGCTTATGTCTTGGATGTATCATTTGGTCTTGACTGCGCCCTAGCGGCATTAGCCCGTACTACCAACATGTTCCAGTACTACGGTTTCTTGGATAGATATGTGGTGCGCCTAAATGTAGGCATTTTTATTATAATTTTTCTTGAGCGCCTAAATGAAGGCTTTTGGTTTTGAACTAATATTAGTAATAATTAAAGTTAACGCTAGGAAATTTTTGTTCATGCCAATGGATTCTAGGTGGTGTAGGGTGGAAGGGGAACGAAATTCTCAGCAGAAATCCTCTACAGGTTGGATTGATGTTTTGTTAGCAAATTATCATCGGGTCTAGGGTATGTGTATTGAAAAGCCTTAGGTTTTATAAATATTTGTTTTTATTTCCCATAAAATTTTTCACTGTATTAACTTTTTTATTTACCGAATATGATATTTAATTGGATACAGATTAACATCATGGCGAATAAACTGTATTTTAAACGTTCGGCCGATAGGACCTCTATTTATTACATAAAAATCTCCTGCAGTATTTATCTCCAGTATAGTATGGTCAGTAATTGTGCTGTACCGTGCAGGAAGGAAAGTTGACAGTCCTCCAAGTCCAGGATGATACGAGATCCAAATGCAGTCTTACATCTTCCGGCACCCAGAATCTTGTATTCCTTATTATATTCCAATTCAGATGTCCTTAGAAAAGGTGGGCACTGCTCCAGATTCTTCAGTTCCTCCATTGCGTTTGCCATTTCAGATTACTTTCTTTCTCCTTGGTTGTTATTGGTTTGAACTCCACAATGAAACTGATTGCAAATCTGATTCAGCTCCTCAATTTATAGTCATGATTCCAAAAAATTTTATTCCCGCTTAAAGCAAATTTGCAATACCAGCACTTTAAGCTGAATGATTCATGTAATTTGATACCACAAACAGCCCAATTCCAAGATTTTACCGATCGAAACGTTTCATTGGACTTCGTAAACAAATTTTCTCGTCATGTTGTATACAAATTTAAGCAATATCAGCACATTTATTCTTTTCATGTAATTTGATACCACACTTCCTGCAAGCAGTCCAATTCCAAGAATTTCACTGATCGAAACGTTTCATTGGAATTCGTAAACAAATTTTCGCATCCTGTTGTATACAAATTTAAGCAATATCAGCAAATGAGTTATGCTT
>OZ005741.1:158384353-158406853 GCA_963930735.1 Dioctria linearis
CGTAAAGTGGGAAGGCCGCCATGGTGCCAAAGCTCTGATTGCAACTCCCAACTTCCACAGTACGAAAATATTTGATGAGAACCTAATTTCTGTGGAATTAAGGAGACTGAAAATGTTGTTTAATAAGCCACTCTATATTGGAATGGCAGTCTTGGAAATTTCAAAAACATGCCTCTACGACTTCCATTACAGTTTTATGCAGCGCGAGTTTGGTGATAAATGTAAAGTCATGTATACCGATACAGGCTCCCTAATATATGAAATTGAAGAGAGAAACATATGGTATATGACTTTATGGCTGAAAATATTGATAAATTCGATACAAGTGATTACCCTGTAAGTAATCAGTTCAATATACCGCTTATGAATAAAAAGATTCCTGGTCTTATGAAGGATGAGCTGAACGGGAAAATCATGCGTGAATTTGCATGCCTCCGCTCGAAAATGTATAGCCTACGCATAAATTATGGCAAAACTGTAAAAAACGCCAAGGGAATAAAGACAAATGTTGTTCAGAGGCAAATAAAGTTCCAAGACTACGTTGAATGCCTGAATAACAAGCAGCTTTTAACTGCAAATCAGAGCTGCATACGATCGCATAACCACAATGTCTACACCATCAACCAAAAGAAGATAGCTTTAAGTCCACATGATAACAAGCGGTATATTTTGAGTGGCACAACGGATACTCTATCATGGTGACATTACTCAATTCCACCAGAGCAACAAGGAACAAGCACAGAAAGTTCAGTTCCAGAGCAACAAGGAACAAGCACAGAAAGTATAGAAATCTAAACTCATTATTGTAAATAATAACATGTATTATAGTTTTAGTTTCATTTATTTAAGTATTTTGTTTTAATTGTAGTTCAGTCTAAGATATTATATAATTGTAATAATAAAGAACATATTACAGTTATAATTACATTTATTGAAATAATTTATATAGTTATAGTTTTTTAAAGAAATTATAAAACATCTTTGTTATTAATCCAATAATTGTGTTTTGATGAAAATCCGAGCCATTTAAGGTAAGCTTTATCTCCATTCTTCTTTAAGATTTTCTCTACGAGATATAGGTTAGGGTGTTTAACTTTCATCGTTAAATTAAATCCAATACCCCGCTCTCCTTGTTCACCAGCTGGACCCTGAGCTCCTTGTTTACCAGCTGGTCCTTAAATTCCTTGTTCACCGGTTGGTACCTGTGCTCCTCTTGGTCCACGTTCACCTGGTTTCCCAAGATATCCTCGCTTAGAGAAACGTCCAAACTTGTCAACGCTCACCTCTAGATTCTGTAGAAGTATGGTAATGAAGTAGTATTTAAACTATAAAATCTGCTTCTCGCAACTCCTCCAGGATAGATACAATTTCATTGTTGTGACTGGTGTTTTCAGCCTGTTTTGATGCCCTTAGGCAGACGCATTAGTACCACGCCTTTATGCTGTATAACTTTACTGATTATAGCTTTATTCTTAACCGCTCTAGTACCTTTTATTTGTCCATCTTTAGCATAGTCACGTTTATATGCATTGGTATTTCTCAAAATAGATCCATAATTAGTTAAATCCTCTTTAGTATATAGACTTTTTACAGGATCTTTCATAAATAGCAGCTCACATAACCCCAAAGTTGTTTAATAGCTCTTTCCCTTGATAACAATATTTCCTATATCATCAACATCAAACGTTGAATTACCGATTCTCCACGCGTTGTCATCATAGTAAACTCCATCACTCAGACAAATTTTGAATGGTAATTTAATAAGTATGGTAGGGTTAGCTTAAGCTCTTCCTAAAGTTCTTGACGTAAGCATACCATGCTTAAATTTTTAAATGAATTTAGCATACATTGCTTAGTTTAAGCATATTTTTTATCACTTTGAGAATGACGATATCAATCCATGCTCAATTCAAGTACGAACTTGCTTAAACTGTGGTTGCAATAGTGCTTGATTTAAGCATGGGATGTGGTAAATACTAGCATGCCTGACATGGCTGTTAAGAATGCCCATATATTTTCTGCTTGGATTAAGTATTTATTGTGTTTGGAGCATTGCAAAAGTTCTAACTTTAAGCATTCTGACCTTATTTAACAGTTTAACAGACGCCGTTGTTATTATCAAGTATAATTAGACGCTGTTCGGTTGTAAAATAATGAAATTTTTGGTTCTGACTTCTGTTGTGTTAGCGGTATTTTCAATAAGTGCACTTTTCTTAAAAAAATTATAAATTGTGAACAAGTCAACCAGTGAATTTAATTAAGATCAATAAATTAGTGTGCCTTTTAAATAACTTATAAAATTAATGTCGGAAGTTTGTACGGTAAGTAGTAATTTAATGTTAATGTGAATTTTAATCACGGAACAGATTAGTTAAGGCGACACAAATTTAGAGGATCGAAGTGTTTTTTCAATTCAATGCCTTTTTTCAACCAAATTTTGAATGCAAATATAATTAAATCAATAGCGTAGACAGACGGGCATTCATCCACAATTTGATTTTCAAAAGTGTGTTGTCAATAACATATAAAAATTTACTGGAATTTTAGTGTACTTCAAAAGATCCTTGAATAATTAGATTTTTGAAAAATTCCAATACGAATGAATGATCATTGAATTTGCCCGTCTGCCTAGGGTTAAGTCAAAGGAATCTGCGATTGATATTTCAACGTTTCATAAGGATTTCTTGAAACTTATTAGCAAAAAAATCTTTACAAAGCTTACATAATCTGGCTCCAGATTACTTAATACTAGTAGCTTTTAATGCTTTTGATAAGTTAATATGTATTAAACCAGTTAGGAATTTTTGTTTTTAACGTTTAATTGTTATTCTCAAATGCCTTCAACGAGTTTGTTTATAAATCTACAGTATATTTAATTTTCTATTCTATTGAATACATCAATTCTGAGCTTTGGATTGCTTTAAAAATTATCATTATATTGTAGTTGGCCAAGCAGAGAGGGTTGGAAACAATTTTAGAAGAATGGGGATTTAAAAAATCAGTTTTTTTGAAACTTAAAAAGTTCTGTTTGCTGGATATTGAAGCCTTCTTAGAGGAGTCCCTTCATGCAGAAATTTTTCCACTAGAGGAAATAGCGAACAGAATTAAATTCAGATATTTGCTTAAAATTCTTCAAAAGGAAAACCGAAGAAATCTTGCATATCATTTCAAATTAAAGGAACATTTCGTTCGAGTGTGGTTACACAATAACCAACAATTTTTTGGTCAAAATGAATAATCAGGACGCAAATACTTCTAAGAATCTCATCCAAATTTGTTATAACGATGGGTATCAGCAAAATACTTTTACCGTACCCTTAGATTTAGAAGCAGATGCGTCCATATTTAACTCACGCTCAAACCATGAGAATTCAGAAGGTATTGCAGCTGATAACACTTTCAACGAAAATTTAATCATTATTCCATCAGATAAAAAAATCGAATTCGAGACGCTTCTTAAATCCCGGGGATATAAAAGTAATATAATAGAAAAACTTTATGATAAACTTTTAGAATCTTTAAATGCTCCATTACACATTTCTGAATTTAGGGACAGGTTTAACTATTTCGCACTTAAAAAATATATGTGAGGGCGACATCAACGATCTTTTTCCTGTCAATCAAATGGGTGATCATGTTGGATTCAAAACTTTCCTTGCTTCCTGGCGAAAATCAATTCAAATAGAAAATACTGAGCTGGAGACAGCACTCGAAAATAGCGTTTCAAGAGAAGTCATACCAATATCTATGCTTTCTTCAGAAAATCAAGGATGTTCTTCAAAGTCGATTCATCTTCACCGGTAAGACATAATTTAATTGTTAATAACCGCATTTTTCAATAGTTATTTTGCTTCAGGAACTGCTTATCTTATTACAGTCATGCTGGTATGGCAATCGCATTCTGAGCAATTATAAACAAAAAAACTTTTTGGATGAGGAAGACAAGAAGGTGTTAATGGCATTATTACAGAATGTTTTATGTCGAGAAACCAAATTATGTCCTTAGGACAAATAAAATACTACTCGGAACAGATCACACAGCTATTTCCAAGTGAAAGCGAGGTATTTCAATCTTTTAAGAAATATCTAAGCATAATATATGAATAATTGATTTTTTAAGTTAACATATTACATTGCGCGAAAAGCAGGGGGTTGCCCCAGAGGTATGCTGTACGACAAACATAGGAATAAGGCAAGAAAATTGAGGAAAAAGGGTTTAATAGAAAAAAAATTAGTACAAAAAACACTGTCCCAATTAAGGATCAAAGTGCTTTTGAATGCACAACATGAGATTGAAACAGGAAAACTAGGTCCTTAAATATTTAATAACATTTTCTTAATCAATTTAATATTTTATTGAAAATTCTTAGATTGTGAAGAATATAAGAAAATCTAAAGTTGGCTTCGCCATAATTACACTGGGGAGGATTCAAAGGGAAAATACCAGCAAACCGCAAAAATGCGTTTAAATGAATATAAAAACTGTCGTCTAAATGATATTTTTATAGAATGGCCAATGCTTAAAAGTAGTACCGCTCATGTCTTTGTAAGATTAATATGAAATGAATTTATAAAGATTTTAACTCTAATTAAATTTTCAGCTGGGCCTAGATTTTGATATTTTGCACCCGGGTAAGAAGGACGAATTATTTCATAAGTGGGAGCATTTTGCGTCCAAAATACGGTCAATTCTCAAAACTGATGTAAGAGACACATCTTGTATCACTTTACTTTCTTCCCTTAAAGATGATTGCACAGATGGTAAGTTATCATTTATATAGCTACATACAATTTGTTTTAATCTATAATAATGAGTTTTAAAATAAATTTTAGATACAATAAACTATACTTTATTGTCTTCCCTGCACGGACTTATAAAACCAAATGCCAGACTTCAAATAAAAACGCCTTTGGACACTTCAAACACTGCACGCTGGAAAGTAAGCATCAAAGATTCGCAGGATTGCTTCTTAATACACATCGGCTCAATTAATAATTTGGCTAAAATTTTATCTGAGAAGAGAAAGAAATGTGAGCTAACTAAAAGAACACTCCAACCTTTCATCATTGTAGAAGGTGAATCTACGTTATTATTAAATAATTTCTATGTGTATTTAGATAACATATACATAAAATTAAGTTCTTTTCTCCAATGTGTTGACATATGTTTTAAAGTTTTCCAAATTTTTGCTCTAAAATATCCTACCGAGTGCGAACAAGTTTGGACTTTCTTGCAGTATTATTTTTATGATATTCGAACTATCCATGATAAAGATAGTCCTCAAATATTCGATTTAATATCTCATTTAGAGACCACAAATGAATAAGCTGACCATCCTAAATGATAATGTCTATTTTATACCCTTTAATAGATTTCATTAGATATTTAATATTATACACATACATAGGTATTTGTTTTAAACTGCATGCATTTCACTATTAAATACATCATTTTGCTCCCTCAGTTATTAAGAATATAATATAAGTAAAAAAAACAAAAGTAGTTACAGGAAATAAAACTTAACAACATTTATTCAAATACAAAAGTATACGTAAAATCTAACTCTTTAGAATATTTCACTTTTTTTATTTGAAAATGTATTTCTGTTACATATGCTTACGACATTTTGATGAAATCGACAGTTTAATATGTCATTTAAAAAATGTTCATGGTGAGCAAGCTGGTAGTTTATATGAGTGTAAGCATACCTCTTGCCCGCAAAGTTTTACCTGCATAAGAGCATTTAAAAAACATTTACGGACAAAACATTTGAATACAGTTCCCGTAAAATGTCAAACTGGGGAACATTTTAAAGAACTACCATTAGAAAATTCACTTGAAAATATGTAGTACCTTACCTAATAGTTTAGATGGCTTTAAGTCAGTTACAAGCTTGGACACATATGCAGAGCAGATTAAGAAGGCGGCATTAGAATTTACGTTAGCTTTACATAGCACTAACAAATTAAAACGAAAAGATGTTACATATATTCAGAAATTCATTTGTGAAACAGTATTTAAAGCGATAAGTAAGGCAATAGATGCAGATTGGAAAACACAGAGTGTTTTAATAGTTTACTGAATATAATTAATAAGTTTACACAAAATCCATTTTTAGATTATAAAACGGAATATAAATATTTTAAACACATGGAAGACATAGACGCTCTTGAACTTCCGAAATTATATATTATAAATAATTAAGTGAGTGAAATTGTTATCGCTGGAGTACCTTCACTTGCAGAAGAAAGTATAACGGGGGTTGTTATGCCTCTTTCATTTCAGCTCAGGAAATATCATGAGTCTGACGGCATACTACAAGCTATTCAAAATAATATTACAGATCATATGAGCACAGATAATGTCACTCATTTCATCACTAGTGAATTGTGGAAAAAAAAGTAATATATTTTAAGGGCAAGTTTATTATTCAACTTTTCTTATACTTCGATGACTTTGGCATCAAAAATCCTTTAGGTCCCCATCAAGGCTCTATGTGTGCTGTTTATTATTTTATTGCCGTAAGGCCGATCTTTTATTTGTCCAAACTAGATCACATATTCCTAGCGGGGATTGTAAAAAGTAGTGACTTAAATAATTTTGGGAACACTTTAACATATCATGCTCTAGTCACAGAGCTCATAAAATTAGAGGAAGAAGGCATATCGTTATTCATTAAAGGTGAACATCAGAAAGTTTACTTCGTTCTAGGGCTTATACTTGGTGACAACTTGGGACTAAATGGAATTTTAGGATTTACGAAATCATTCAATTCGAAATTTTATTGCCGAATGTGTAGTAGATGTAATAGTGATATGAAAAAAGATATTAGGGAGTATGAAAATTCTCTCAGAAATAAAATAACGTACAATCCGGACTCGGCTATAGACCCCGTTGATATGTAAAGGTTATTTGGTTTCATTTTCTGATCTTGGTAAATACAGCGTATGCGAAATAATTGAATGTTTATTAGTGAGCAATAAAATATATTTCTCTGTACAGCATTATGATGTAAAAGGTATTGATAATCATTTTAGAGCTTACGAACTAATATATAGATAAGATGTTTTCTCTATTTTACCTATAGTATAAGTATAAATTTATATAATCTGTTTCGACTGAGTTACAACTTCGACTTATGAAGATTTCATATGTTTCATCCTTTTATAGTACAATGAAGATATAAAATCCTTTAGGGTAGCGCCCCTTGTTTAATGAGCTATCTCTATCACTCATCAAGAAACCATATTCATACTTCCAACACGCAGCACAGGCTCTTCGAAACTTATCAAACTTCATGTCTGTATTCACATGATCATTATAGATATCTTTCAATTTCAAGTCATCTTGCATGAATAAGATGATTAAATTAGCATTGTCACGTATTAAGTGCTTTGGCATATGCGTATATGTTTGACAGAGATAGAAGCTGTCTATACTTCGTGAAGAGCCGTGAAAAATAGGATCGCACATTATTTTGCTTTTCACATGCTACATCATCGAAAATAAACACCAAATGTGATTTGGCTTCCTCTGGAGGTAGAACGTGGCAGTTTTTTGAGAATGTATAATACCCCAATCCTGATATGGGAGTCATCACTCGCTTCAATATAATATTTTCATATCTCAGACCATTGGGATGTTCCAGCAAACTTATCATAACATTAGTTTTTCCACAATTGGATGGTCCAACAATGATAATCCTTATACTATTAGGCAATAGGGGGCAATGCTTCTTTTTCACCTTCAAAACAGCTACATCAGCATTTCGAACAGGAAATTCTTGTTGTTGTTTAATGAACCGCATATTGACGACTAACGGGATTCCTATATATACACCTGTTTATATTACATTTCAACAGTATCATCGGAAGATGTCGGATCACAAATCGAAACGCTCCAGAAAAGCTTTGAAAGGGGGCAGAGGACTATTAAATTCAATCATCAACAAATTACCTGTAGAATTACATCTACCGGGATACCAGTACTGTGGACCAGGAACAAAGTTACAACAAAGATTGGTGAGAGGAGATCCAGGCATTAATCCACTGGATGCAGCCTGCAAGGAACATGATATAGCATTCTCGTGACATAAAGATACAAGTGATCGACATATAGCTGATAAAGTATTAGCTGAAAATGCCTGGCAGCGTGCAAAATCTACGGATGCAAATTTGAGTGAACGTGCCTACGCTTGGCTTATAACAAACGCAATGAAGGCTAAAATTAAGCTCGGTATGGGTCTTAAGGCTAAAAATAAACGCCAACCCACACTCCGAGAAGCAGTACGAATTGCTGGTAAGATTTTAAAAGTAAAAAAAAAAAACAAAAGACTTGATGGAAGCTACAAAAATAGCTCTTAGTGTAGCTAAAAATATTGTGAAAAGAAAGAAAAAATCAATTAAAACTCCACGTAGATATTTTAATAAAAAAAAATGAATAAAAACAAACAACATTGAACTTTGAACTACCTAAACATCACCTTTATACTTTATGCTACCTAATTTCTACATTTAATCGCATTCCC
Source organism: Dioctria linearis (assembly GCA_963930735.1). Taxonomy (NCBI): domain Eukaryota; kingdom Metazoa; phylum Arthropoda; class Insecta; order Diptera; family Asilidae; genus Dioctria; species Dioctria linearis. Next base: position 158,392,882 of record OZ005741.1, read on the forward strand.
GTGAGCTTCTCAGGTAGAAATCACAAGCTAGATCATCTGTTGACAGCCACCGCGAAGTGGATGATTAATTATAGAAATTGGTAAATTATCGCAATTTACCCCAATTTCACACACAAAAAGCACGTCAAAGGTGTCAGTGGACATGTTAAATTGCTATTAGTTGCAATTTAGCCACGAAATTCAATATAAAGAAAGAAATACATGTCCACTTGACATAACCACAATTTTTGACCTTTGTTGAGAATTTTCTACTAATTAAGCAATTTATCACAGGAAAAAACATAAACTCACAAGAACCCAATACACCAATCACATTTAACACATACTCACCTGGAATTTACACCTGAAACATACGAAAATCGCGACGTAAACAACCCGCGTAAACGAATACACTAAAACCGCGAGTTGACATTTCTCCAATTTCTGTCAACATATGACACACGAAATTGGGGTGTTTTTTCCCGAGGAATACACTGGGGGTAATAAAAACTAGTAAAAACACCCCCAGTAAAAGATATTAGATAAATAATAATTTATCATATATCCCATTGGAGAAAAAGAGAAAAACGGAAGGAAAGAGATCGGTAGCATTTCAGGTTCCATATCCCGAAAGAGCCATAAATACCACCAGAATCAGTTGGATCAAGCAATATTAATGAATGAATTGGCACACTATTTTCGGCAGGAAGAAATTAACTAAATTTACAAAACGATGCAAGGGAGAATGCTTCAGGTAAATTCCATGATAAATTTACAATGATCATTCTCTGAGGTAATGAATTTTATATTTTTGTCACAAATTATCACTGTGGAACATAAAATCAATATGGCGGAACTGCCTATAAAAGAGTGCTGCTCCTAAGCATCAATCTCTTTTTACGTTCGACAAGCAGATGTTCCAGAAGTAGTAGTGAGCAATAGTGGAAATTTCTTTAAAGTACAAACGAATCTTAGAATTCTGAGTGGTGTTATTTAAAAAATTATTCTTTGGTATAAATATCGACTGAACAAAGTGAATGGTGAGAGAGTTTAGTGTTTTTTTGGTGCAATTTACATTTTAAATATTGTGATAAAATTTTTAATAAGTTCTACGCTAAACAATCTACATCGAGACACAAGATCCCAAGAAGGGCATCGTGTCTCAACATGTGATTGCAGCAAACGAAGGGGAGTTTTTTTTTTGATTTGCCGTGAAGGAGTTCCATTAGTGAAAAAAATCGAAATTAAAAAAAAATTATTGTTTTTCCTAAGCGATATATTATATATATATATATTTTTTTCTTTGTAATTTATAATATTATACTGTATTTTTTTGGTAAAAATTTCTAATACAGTTTTTAGTTTACAGATAATTGGTAGACGTTGTAGTAAATTTGTTTTACGCATGATTACAACCTAGATTATTGTAGTTTATACTGTAGTAGTAGTCATTTGTTTGGTTTTTGACGCAATAAAGAACAGAGGTGAAGTAACGCTCGCATTTATTTCTTACTGTACCGGCATTCCTTTCAATTTCCGCTACACATACCGCTATAGTCATTTCGACATTTGAATCTTGAAATTGATTTTTGCTGAATTGATTCCCTTTGTCGGAGCAAGCAGTTCACAGACCTTCTTGAATAGCTCACTCAGGAAATTAGTTCCCTGATCGGTGACTATTCTCTTTGGAATGCGATATCGCGTGACAATCTCATTGAAAAAGATTTGCGCCACAGTTACTGCTTCTCCATTAGGTATGGCATACCAATCGACAAATTTGGTAAGATTATCTTGAAAAGTTAAGATATATTTATTACCTGATATGGTCTCTGCTAGTGGACCTACTATATCGAGGTATACCTTGTCGAAAGGTTGTTCTTCGATGTCCGTTATTACCATGGGCATCTTGAATTGTGGAGATACCTTCATTGTTTGGCACTTAGGGCATTTTTTTATTTAGATTAAGAGTGGTGGAGAAATTAGAGCATGTTTAATGCTTTGAAATGCTTCTTGGCATTTCTCGGTCCAAGTGAATTTTACGTCCTTGCGGAGTAAATTCGTAATTGGACGAACGATTTTTGAGAAGTTCGGAATGAACTTCCTATAATAATTGGCGAGTCCTAAAAAGGACTGAATTTGCCGTACTGTTCTAGGAACAGGGAATGTTTGGACGCAAGCCATTTTGCTGGGGTCTGGTAATGCACCTTCGCTAAAGCATTTGTGCCCTAGGTAAACAACTTCTCGTCTCAAGAACTGGCACTTCTCTGGCTGCAGTTTGAGGTTGTTCTCTCTCAATTTGTTGAAGACTTTGCGAAGTTTATCATTGTGGTCATTTAGGTTTTTCCCGTAAATGACGATGTCGTCAAGATAAACGAAACATTCGAGGCCTTGTAGGCCTGTCAGAACGAAGTTCATGAGGCGTTGGAATGTAGCGGGAGCTCCTTTGAGTCCGAATGGCATACGCTTAAATTCGTAGTGCCCGTAATTTGTGCTAAAAGCGGACTTATGTCGATCTTTTTTGTCGACTAAGACTTGGTGATAGCAGTTGGCCAAATCGAGAGTGGTAAAGTACCTGACATGACCTAGTTGGTCAAAAATATCTTCGATTCGCGGTAGCGGAAATGCATCGCCAATTGTCTTTTCGTTTAATTTGCGAAAATCGACAACGACGCGCCAACTTTTTTCACCATCGGGTCCCGCCTTTTTGGGGACTACTAATAAGGGTGAATTCCAAGGGCTTTTGCTAGTTTGGACTATCCCGTTGTCTAGCATTTCTCTTAATTGCTCGTTTATGACTTGCCTCTGGGTTTCTTGTAATCGATAGGCCTTTTGGTTTATTGGGGTCTGATCTTGTATTAATGGAATATTATGGGTGATAGCGTTTGTATATGTAAGCTTATCACCTTTAAGGTAAAAGATATCATTGTACTCATAACAGAGTTCGGATATCGAAGCTTTTTCTTCCGCATTTAGATTTGGGTCTAGGCTGAGCTCTTGGTCTAGCTTGTTGACTCGCGGTGTATGTGTGGGATCTTCCTGATCCGGAAATAAGTATCTTACGTGTTGTAAGATAGCTGTGTTTTCCGAAAAGCTTGCTTTAGTTTTGGGTTGCTGTACCTTTTTATACTTGCTTTCACTTACTTTACTAATTGGCAGGGTATGTGCTTCCTGCTCTTTTATTGGTGGAGTACTCTGTTTTATGGGTACTTTACATGGGTCCACGTACTCGCACGCATTCGTATTTTGGCTAATGGGCCTTGAAAAATTAGCTTTCTTAATATTATTTGACGGTGGAGCCAACTTTGCCTTCAATGAGGTTTTACGGATCTCGCACGCGTCTTTTACAGGGCTCATGGGCCACTTTTTATTCTTAATACTAATTTCATTAAGAGGTGGAGTCGACTTTGCCTTTAAATAGGTCTTACTGAGCTAGCTCGCACTGTTGATGGGGCTCTTGGGCTACTGTTGTTCCTTAACACTAACTTTGGTGGGTGGTGGAGTCGTCATTGCCTGAGAAAAGGTCTTACTGAGCTCACACGCGCCTGTTGTTTCGGTCCTTAACTTTGTGATTATCTTACATCCAGATATATTGGATGGAGGAGTCAGCTGCGTTTTGCTTGTCTGCCTCTGGATCTCGCTCGCATCTCTGGTTTGGCTCTGGGGCCATGTAAAATTTTTGTAACTTATTTTCTTGAACGGGGGAGTCATTGTTGCCTCTACTCGGGTCTTACTGAGCTCGCACGCGTCTTGTATAGGGCTCTTGGGCCTCGTTAGTAGCTTATATCTAGGCATTCTGAAAAAAGAAGTTTTGGTTGACTTCTGTTCCGCCATGGGAAGCTCACTGATGTTCGTGTTACTCGCTTGCGATTTATTCGGCTTGAGAACGTGTTGTGTATCAGTGGCTTCTCCTATTGGGATGACGGCGTAGTCATGTATAGGGAGCAGTTGTAACAATAAACTGTTGATGACTACTTGGAAATTTTTAATGTTGAGTATGGCAACTAGCACTGTTTCTTTCCCAGTAGGGAGTAAACTGTTGGCCAGGAAGACTCCATCGCCTATCTCTTTCGATAGACAGAGCATTTCTTCCTTCACTCGCAACGGGACTGTGGTGATGATTTGTGACCTAGCAGGTATGCATATTGGTTCCTCTACAGTAACCAGATGCCGCCTCATTTCGCAGGTTTCTTGATCACTCAGACAGCTCTTATCGCATTCCGTCGGCTTTTGTTGAACCTGGCAATCAGCATTACTCTTTTGAGATGCCTTGGAGACACTGCATGTAGATAGCTTAACCTGTTTAAGTTCCATCTTTTCTGCAAGTGACCTCACTTCGACTGCTTTTCTAGAATACAGCTTGTCCGTTTTGCATGACAAGGGCACAGTAAACTCTTCGGGATTTGTTTCCGTACAAGGAAACTTGAGTGCTTTATTTGGGCCTTCAACATTACCATTGTTTGATAGGAAATCGTTTCCTAATAGGCCGTCATCGGAAAGACCTGGCAGGTTTTGTACCACCTGAAGCTTGCAGGGAATTTTATTTTTAAAATTGAAGTTGGCCTTGCAATTTCCCAATGTCTTTCCGGTTCCAAAAGGGGTCCGTAAAGTGCATGCCTCATTGGAATTAATTATATTGAGGTCTTTAATTGCTCTTTTCTTAATAATACTAACCTCAGCGCCAGTGTCCACTACTAGTTTTGTATGGCCGTTAAGGCTTATGTCCAGTGGAAGTTTCACTGTAGGGACACCGGATTCGGGCGCTTGAGGTGACCCTTTTGATTTGCGTTGTGGGTTCAAAGTCGAGCCGGGGAGTTTTGGGTCGACTGCATGTCGTTTCCCTGACTCCGAGCTTCCTATTTTTTCTTTTGGCGGCAATCTTCGTCTGCATGTCCTCGGCGACCACAAAAGGTGCATTTGAGTCTTATATTGAAGACTTGAGGACCTTTTGTGTTGTGTTGATCCTGTGTAGATCTGTTGGAGAGTCGTGGAGGAACAATCTGTTGTGTTTGTTGTGTTTTTCTGCAATCACGGACGTCATGTCCATAGATTTTGCAGTTTGAGCAAAAAGGGGTGTTCTTGCGCTTAAGGCAATCTGTGTAAGTGTTACATCCATAAAATCCCAAATAAAATCTAAAAACATCAATTTTAATCCGGAAGCAACTCATTGCATACATACCTACCTACATCAGTACATTGCAAGTAAACATTTCACATATTCCGATCAGGAAATAAAACAAAAAGTTTACGGCATGGTATACCTACATACCTACATCAGTTTCCACTGCATGTAAAAGCAAACGGTATACGTACATACATAATTAATCATCACTGATCTACCTCAATTATTTCAGTGAATGATGTCATAATACCACTGCGCGCAAGAATTCGCACATTGAAATACGACGACCTTGCACCAGAGGTAGAACATATGTTTGTAAGTAACTAAATTGTTTTTGTAATAAGCCGCAAAGTACTGAGTGTAATTCAAGTAGGAAAGAAATTAAAATAAACAATGAGTTGAAATTAAGTAATAGTTGTTAATGAAATACTTCCGACTTACACTTTGTATGAATAATAATTAATAAACAAAGTGCTGGGTCAGAGGTATTTCATATAGTACTTTGTATAGTATTAGTAGTCTTAGAGTAAGACAATTTTTATATAAATATACTGCAAGAATAAAGGCCAGTTCAGTTCAGTCTTAAACAAGCTGTACATTAATTAAATTGGTGCAAAGCCTCATTTGGCTTCGCCATTTATTAACGCCGTACATTAATTAAATTGGTGCAAAGCCTTATTTGGCTTCGCCATTTATTAATAAGAAGTTGTACATTAAATAAATTGGTGCAAAGCCTCATTTGGCTTCGCCATTTATTTAACAACAAAGCTTCGCCTATTATAGTGAAAATTACACACCGAATCACTCGAATACGCAACAATTTTGGCGCAGCCGGTAGGATCAAGGAAGTTGGTCAATCTACATACACTTGAAAAACCTTGATCCTCCAACCTACGAGTTACGAGTTACTTACCGTGGAATCTGGCGACAGAACCCAGCCTAAGAAAATAAGAAGTCCCCCAATTTGGAAAAGACGACTTCCGTTTACACAACACAACAAAGAGTACGGCTAAACGAAGCTGACTGAAACGACAACAATCTTTCTTAAGTAAGTTAAAAAGAGGCAAAACTGTTATTCCTCATTAATAATAGCAAAAAGACTAAAACAAGGCAGCTTTCAGGAAAATTTCTTGCCTTGATTAAATTAATTAAACTTCTTTGATAAAACTACTTATTCCCTTTTCTTCCTTACTTCTCTCTCTCTCACACTTATTCGTAGAAACTCAAAGTTTTGGCTTTCATGCCTAAACCAGACCGAAGCTTTTCATGCTCTAACTTTGAGACGGCAATAAGTTCATTGTCATTTGACAATACCAGCCCTCCAAACAGCCCCAGTGTAGAGTGTAATTTACCCCAAAGTCGACCTTCCGTAAACTGGTATCGTGAGCATCGCTCAGGTAAACGTTTCAGAAGGCACAGCTTAATTAATTGTCTAGTAAGAAACAGTAGCTTTAACGCCCTAATCACAGAAAAATCATTAACCTCGCCTACTTCTAATAACGATACTCCAGATATTCTCCAGAGAAAGCAACCAAACCAACCAGTCAAAATGCCAGTGAATTATGAAAAGGTAGTTAAACTGTCAGCACAAATGGTGCCCTTGTTTTCTGGAGAATTTAGTCCCCAAATCCTGACAGAATTGCAAACCTTTATAGGCTGTTGCAAACAAGTACAACAGTGCCTAGAAGAGGAGGAACAGCAAGCTTTTATGCAGATTTTTCCCACTAGATTGAGAGGAAATGCATACCAGCTAATCGCATCTAGCTCACTCACAACATTTGAAGAGGTTGAACAATTACTTTATCGTAATTACTAACCTCCTGAGACATACCATGAGCTGATAAATAGATTAATCACTTGCCGACAATACCCGCACGAGTCATTTAACTCCTTCACAACTAGGCTAAAAGGCCTATTGTTACAATGTAATGAGGCAGCACAGAGTAAATATGGTGCTGAAAATTTCAATATGGTGAAGCGACAAATAGAAGATTTTGCTATGGCTTCAGTGAAGAGTGGTGCTAATAATCCGCATCTAAGTGCCTATTTACTTACTTTAAATGAAGATTCGGTAGACCAACTCATCCAAAAGGCACTAGACATGGAACGATTACAACACAGCCTCTTTTATAATCCACAACCCGCCAGTTACATTCATAATCCCACAAGCTATTTTCCAATGGACAACTTTTTAAGGCATAATTCCACAAATTATGCTAATGCTTATAGTCATCCTATTCACGAGACTGTTGTTCCATACACTTACACAAATGAGCCAGGAAAGCCTAATATAAAGACTGAGATCTATATACCTCCCACACAGGAGCCGACAAAATTAGCTTCGGTATCCTTTAATACTGGCAGAAACTCACCGGATAATTGGCACTCGACTCAAGTCAGCTCGACAAGAAAATCTTTAGGAAGTCCACCTCCATATCGGAATTCTACCTTTCATCATACAGGAGAAAGAAGAGACGAAAAACAGAAATTACTGTTAAACAAGATTACCTGCAGCTATTGCAACTACAAGGGGCACACGTATCACGAGTGCATAAAACGCAAAAACACCCCTTTCTGTATAAACTGCAGAGCGAAAGGACATGATGTCCAATATTGTGGACAAAATGTTAAGGCACCACCTGAACGAGCAAATACAAAAAACAGTTTTCAATGGGGCACTTCAGATCGCGAACCTAGAATTAATTATGGACAAGAGATGTGTAGTTTTTGTAGCAGAAGAGGCCATACATTGTCCACCTGTCGGCAGAAACAACGATGGGAAACTGCAAATTCGGGAAACGGCACACTGTCGACCGAAAAGTCCCCGGCTCGACATTAAAGAGAACTTACCATACTACCTCAGGGTCCTCTCAAAAGAAAAACCCCAGAAAAAGGGAAAACTTTTCAATAGTAGATTTGCCATTAGATATAAGCAAAAACGCAGCCGTTCGGCTGATAGTGCACACTGGAGCTGAAGTAAGTCTTATAAAACAGAAGCACTTGATACGCCAGAACGTATAGAACAGAGTCAAAAGGTCACTCTGAAAACTCCATTTGGAGATGGAGAAACATTGGGTAGCTGCCAAGGCAACTTTTTACTAAGCCACAGTATCCCATGCCATCTACAGGTTGTAGAAGATAACGCCCAACTCTCTCACGATGGGCTGTTAGGTAATGACTTTCTTGCAAAAAATTGTAATATAGAAGGCCCTAACAAATTACTCCGGTTTCCTCGCACGGAAACCAATCCTATTGAGTTCACGGTACCTCTCGAAACATCCACAGAAGATGGGGAGGAAATACCAAGGGATCAAATAGAGGAGCAATTTAAATCTTCTGCTGCCACTTCAATGGCACCCAATAGAAAAAATTCCTTACCTCAAATAGAAGAAATTTCGAGTACCTTGAAAAGCGAGAATGAAGACGAAAGTAGACAATTTGAAGTAGTGCTTCAGCGACCTAATAAAATACCTCCTCGATCTCAAATCGTACTGAGCATACCATTACAATTGGTTCAAGAAATGATCTGTATGTCTCAGGAAATAGGAGAAGGAGTATTTGTCGCAAATTGCCTAGTTAGTCCGAATAAAAGTTTTATACCGTTATCCGTTCTGAACGTAAACACAGAACCAGTATTCCTGAAGAACTTGACGCTTACGCTAGTTCCACTTAATTACTATAACCTGCAGCCTCTCTAATTACCTTTGGACGAAATAAATTCCTAAAGTTCTCAGAAAGAAGCCTCTCATAAGCCTCTCTATTTATCTTTGGACGTCAGTAATTCCCAAAGTTTTCAGAATAAAGGTGGTCCACCTTTCCCTCGTGCACAAAACAATAGCTACTACAACTTCAAAAGTGATAAGACAAATTTCATTTCCAATCTATATTCAGTAAACGTAAACCATACTTAAAGCTCTAATCAAGACAGACTTGCGGCTTTACGTAAAGAATTACTGTTGGAAGAAAATTTAAATCACGAAGAAGAAAAGTCAATTCTTGAGCTATGTTATAAGTATAATGACCTCTTCTACTTAAAGGGAGATAAACTAACGTGCACTAGTACTATAAAACACACCATACCTATATTGCATAATCAACCACCAATAAATCAAAAAATGTACAGACTTCCAGAAACACATCGGACTGTTATTAACGAACAAATAAAAGAGATGCTAGAGAATGACATCATTCAAATAAGCAAAAGCCCATGGAATTCTCCGTTACTTGTAGTCCCCAAAAAAGCTGGGCCTGACGGCAATAAACGTTGGCGCGTAGTAGTAGATTTCCGTAAAGTCAACGAGAAATCTATAGGGGATGCCTTTCCACTACCCAGGATAGAGGATATACTGGATCAACTTGGGCATTCACGGTATTTTACCACACTTGATCTTGCAAGTGGATACCATCAAGTACTGGTTGACCCAAGGGATAGACCGAAAACTGCGTTTAGTACTGCTTACGGGCATTATGAATTTAAGAGAATGCCATTTGGACTGAAAGGCGCACCTGCGACCTTTCAGCGCTTAATGAATTACATTCTAACGGGTCTCCAAGGATTAGAATGCTTTGTCTATCTCGATGATATTGTAATATATGGACAAAATTTACAAGATCACAACGAGAAATTGGCCAAGGTATTCGACAGACTTCGAGCCCATAATCTTAAATTACAACCCGAAAATTGTCAGTTCCTTCGCAGAGAAGTGATCTACCTTGGACACAAATGCTCAAACGAAGGAGCACTTCCAGATCCCAGTAAAACAAGTTGCGTTCAAAATTTTCCTCAACCCCGAACGGTGAGACAAACTCAATCATTTCTTGGACTGCCGAACTACTATCGCAAGTCTATTCCAAACTTTTCAAAAATAGTAAGGCCACTAACAAATCTCTTACGGAAAGACGTCAAATTTAATTGGACACAAAAATGCCAAGACACTTTCAATGAAATTAAAACTTCTCTTGTTAATCGTCCTCTACTCACCTACCCAGATTTCACCAAACCTTTCAATCTAACGACAGACGCTAGCAACGAAGCATTGGGAGCTGTTTTATCTCAAGGGATAATAGGCAAAGACAAGCCAATAGCGTATGCAAGTAGAAGTTTAAATAAGGCGGAACAAAAATACTCCACAATAGAAAAAGAGTTGCTCGCTATTGTATGGGCCGCCAGGAACTTCAGGTGTTATTTACAGGGTAGAACCTTCACAGTTTACACAGATCATAAGCCCTTAAAAGGCGTATTCAATGTAAAAGATCCGACATCGAGATTAGTTAGGTTTCACCACAAACTCTCGGAATTTGACTACAAGATTGAATATAAGCTTGGCAAATATAACACTAATGCAGACGCGCTTAGTCGAATACCTGCCCAGCTGAAACAAACAAGCCACAATTCGATCATGGTAGAGGCCCAGGTACATCACCGTGTCGATTCCGACAAAGACGATGAAGATACTAGTTCTTCGCCTCCACCGAAGTCCAAACCAGCACATTGCCATGCTGTTACACGAGCTCAAGCAAAGGAAACAGAAATTGAGGACATAATTCACAAAACTCCCCAGAGAATTCAAGAACGTTCAGGGAGTCCCCAAAATGACTCAATGAAACACAAATCAACCACAAACAACCAATCTGGAAGTAGTACATCTGAACACGGCGAATTATCTCCGAGCAATAATTTTATAAATTCCCAAAATAAATTACCTGAAATTATCACAGACCCCGAGGAAATTCAAATAATTCTAAAGGACTATCATGACTCGGCATTTGGTGGTCACCAAGGAGTCATTAAAACGTACAAAAAAATAAAAAGAAAATATAAATGGAAGAATATGCTCAGTTATATTAAGAGATATGTTCGAAAATGTTTCAAATGCCAAAAAATGAAAGCTAGCCCGGAAAACCTTATGCCGATGATCATAACAGATACTGCCCTAATGCCCTTCGAGAAAGTCTATTTAGATATAGTGGGACCACTTGAAGAAACCCACTCCGCAAACAAGTATAAGTAGTGTAGCTATGACAGTTCTGGGACACTTTTTCCATACAAAAAGTGTCCGGAAAATTCCAACTATTTTGATGGCTCTCGACCGAGGCTCTGGGCCCCTGGGGGATTCCGTCTACTGGTCTACGTCACAGGGCCTGCCTGGGGGAATTCCTTCCTACCGTCTGGCTGACCAGGGGATGATATCAAAGTGGAGGTTGCTGGTTAAGTTTGATCTGGTCTTGGAGGCTACAATTTGACCTTGAGGCGCCCCCTCCTGTGTCTGGGTACTGGTAGGTATGTTGACTTGGATATGTCCGTCTTCAGGCCGATACGTCACCGACTCTGAGGTCATTGACCTTTGACCCTTGACCTTTGACCCTTGACCTTTGACCCTTGACCTTTGACCCTTGAACCTTGACCCTTGACCCTGATGTCATTGACCTTCACACACACACACACACACACACACACACACACACACACACACACACACACACACACACACACACACACACACACACACACACACACACACACACACACACACACACACACACACACACACACACACACACACACGCGCACACACACACACACACACACACACACACACACACACACACACACACACACACACACACACACACACACACACACACACACACACACACACACACACACACACACACACACACACACACACACACACACACACACACACACACACACACACACACACACACAACGTCATACTAAAAGATTTTCTACCAGGCGATATTCAGTACCATGTTATTAAATTAACAACAACAACAACTTACGTAGGTAGATATGATGACCTAGGTATGAAATAGCCTAATTTTTGATCTTCGGGTGTAATGCTTCTAGTTTTATTCATTGCATAAACAATTCGTACAGCCGAATAATGTAAACAAATTCGCAGTCGAATAATGTAAACAAAATTCTCACAGAGCCGAGTAAAGTAAACAAATTTATGAAAGATTCTCAATAGCTGAAAAAAAAACAACAACTGATATGTTGTCTTAGATGAGTAGTTATAATTGAAAATTCCTTTTGCTGAAAAAAAACAACTGCGGATTAAAAAGCCGAGAGTGATCATGATATCTAAAAATAGATCACGGCTGCTTGTAAGAAGTAGTGGAAATTAAAGCCTCGGTGGACAGGTGCCTGGTAATTTGATACCAATTTATAGGCAATCTCCCAAAACAAGTTTAATCCTGTTGTAACCAATCCGAATAAAGTCATCCTCATGTAATTTGTTATCACGCCACTTCCTGTTAACAAATTCGCATTTAAGCTGAATGAGTCATGCACACCTGTGTAAACAAATTTAATCGAATGAGCCATCCTCACGTAATTTGATATCACTTCACTTCCTGTAAACAAATTCGCTGAATGAGTTATGCACACCTGTGCAAACAAATTCAATCGATGAGTCATCCCCATATAATTTGATATCACCGCTGTAAACAAATTCGCTGAATAAGTTATGCACACCTGTGTAAACAAATTTAATCGAATGAGCCATCCTCACGTAATTTGATACCACTTCATTTCCTGTAAACAAATTCGTATAAAGTAAACAGCGAGGTGTTCCTATAAAAGCGCAAGCAAACCGCTAGGAGCCATCATTCAGTTTCAGTAAGTCTCAGTGTTAGTTTAAAATATAAAAAAATTAAAAATGTCTTCGGTGTTAGTAAATAAAAGTTTTTCAATAATTGAAAATTTGCGAAAAGATGTGATGGAGTGCTTAAAAAATTCAGTGAATAAAGACTATATTGTTAAAAAGTGCAATAGAAACATGCATAAATTTCAAGTTGCATTTCGGAAGTGCAATAAGAGTGCTAGGAAACGACATTTCGAGAGCTGTCTCGAGCAAATTAAATCATTGAGAGCATTATTGAGAACTCCCCGTGGAGGTGGAGGAATTACTCGCGTAAGAAGAAGTGATTTTGTAAAGTGGGAGGAAGCAAAGACGGCGTTTGCAGACAGAATTCGACAAGGTGTTATTGCAAATTTAAAACATATCGATCCGAAGCTATTTATGCAAGACGCCGCCAAATTATTTACGCGTCGTGTTAAAAATACCTTAAAACATTATTTTAATATTAAAGTTTCTACGACGTTATGCGGTGAATTTATTAAACAAAGTACTGACAATGAAAACATAAAAGACATTAAATATTTCCAAGCGAGAACTGCTCCAATTAGTGCAGATGATAACTTAGAGGAGTGGTTTAAATCAAACATTTTGGATCCAATACACACTCAGCTGGAAGAATTCCAGGAAAAAGACAGTGGCTGGGCACTGCACTCAATAATACATCTAGCAGTACACATCAACAAGTTTGAACAGCTCCGAGGATCTTCGTATATACCTCTACCAAAAGAGATTGCATCAAAGAAAGCTTGCATTAATTTGAAAAATAATGATGAAGCATGCTTCGCATGGGCCGTAACATCAGCGCTATATCCTGCAGCAGCAAATGTTAACTCCGCTAGGACCTCATCATATCCACATTATTCAACTGTACTTAATTTAACTGGAATAACATTTCCCATGACACTTAAGCAAATTACGCAATTTGAAGGCGAGAACGATTTATCAATAAACGTATTCATCCTACAGAAAGAGCGTTTCTTCACCACAGTTCCAGTTAGACTTACGAAACACAGGATGGAGCGACATGTAAATCTCTTAATGCTACAAGATGACTATGACCATGCTGATGATCATATGGATGACGATGATGGTGATCGCAGATATCATTTCTGATGGATCAAAGATCTTTCTCGACTCATATCGAAACAAACTTCAAAACATGATGGCAGAAAGTATATATGTGAGAGATGTTTGCTCTACTTTTACT